>JAYJLV010000027.1:284732-300890 GCA_036873485.1 Torymus texanus | reverse complement strand
GCGAGGCGGGCTAGTTCCCCCTCTCCTTTTTTTCTCCTACTCTCTAAAAGTAACCGTTGTCGGCATCTGGCGAGCAGTTGAGGAAATACTACAGGCATTATAATCTCGAGAGCGAAGTTCGAAATATAATTAAAACTGCACCCATACCTCTGATAAATAATAGATATTTCATAAAGATCGACTACTTGTTTGATGCAAATATACATATTCTAATGTTCTTTTTCTAAGAATGATACGTACGCTTAAAATTCCAGTTTCCTCGATGCAAACTTGTTAAAATCGAAGAATGAATCAGCCCAAACCTCTTTATCATTTCCAAGAATAAAAGCTCAAATTATCATTAATTCACATGAGTTCCTACGATAGCCGTCCAACCCATAACTGATCTTGAGAATTTCCGTTACAGGTTGCCATGGTCGAGCTGCAGATAAACGAGCCCACGGCAGTGCCCGAGTGGCTCTTCGTCATGTTCGCCATCTGCACGACAGTCTTGGTCTCGGTGCATATATTCGCTCTTATGATCAGTACTTACCTCTTGCCGAACGTCGAGGCGATCAGCAAGCTGCAGGTCTCCCGACTGGTCACCGAATCGCCCCACGAGCGCATGCGCGGTTTCATCGAATTGGCATGGGCCTTTTCCACGGTCCTCGGGCTCTTTCTCTTTCTCGTCGAAGTGGCGATTTTGTGCTGGGTCAAGTTTTGGGACTACTCGTTCACGGCCGCGACCGCCAGTACGGTTATCGTCATACCCGTGCTCATAGTGTTCATCGCTTTCGCAGTGCACTTTTATCATTCGCTCGTGGTGTATAAGTGCGAGGCGTCGGTCACGGATATGAAGGAGCTCGAGAATATCAAGAAGAACCTGGACAACGCGTCGCTGGGACATAGCAGAGTGTGAAATTCAATTTGCTCAGTGCCTTTGAGAGTTTTCAGAGAAACTATATACGAGATATAGAACGGTGAAATGGTTTGATGAACGGATCACGTTCAATGAGTGAGTATATACAGGAATTGAAATTGATTTGGTGCATTATGATGGTTCGAGTGCAAGTTTGTCTAAAAATGTATAAGAACTTGAAAAGGAACTTCAAGTCCTTTTAAATATGTTTTACAATAGTAGATACTGTTGGTCTAAAAAGTTACATTGTGCTTCTGAAGTGAATATTATGAATATCGGTCCATTTTTTAGTCTATTTCAGTAATTTTTTTAATTATATAGATCTCGATCCTGAAGAATCCGAAGAACTTCAATAGTCACAAACGTGTAAGGAGCTTAATGCATTTTATTTAGATTTTAAATACATTAAAAAGCGTCGTATACATAAAAGATAGTTCAACAAAAATTTTCAATTTTAAGGAAAGAGGGTACCGAAGTGGATTGAACAAAATAATTTTTCAATTCCAATTGTAAAAAGTTTTTCTCTGCGGGAAATTTTTTCAAACGATAAACTTCTAATTCTTATTTTTTTTAAAACTATATTTTTCGAATTTAAAAGGAGATTTACGCAATAGTTTTAGAACTATCTACTTGAAATATAGATTTAACAAACATGTAACCCATGTTGACTGTAAAATTACTTTGTACTCCTTTTAGAAAACTGAAAAACAGTTTATATGCAAAGTTTCAAGTCGACTGTGCGAAAACTGCAGAGCAAACCTTCGAAAAGTCAAAACAAATAATACAATGTAAATAAAATTAGAAAAAAGTTATAAATAAAACGAAAATGTTGATATCTATTAAAAAATATTTTTGCGTAATACAAATTTCAAAAGATCCTTTACAATAGGAATTGAAAAATAACTTTTTAATTCACTTCTGAACATTCTTCTCTTAATTAACAAATGCTCAAAAAGTTAGAACAAAATTTATAGCTTTAAACTATACAATTGTAGGTAGATTATAATTTATAGTTCTGCAAGAACGCGTTTAAATCGTCATTGTAGACAATTAAAATTGCAAACTGGAATACTGTCAATTACAAACGCATGAGCGTTAATTTTGGCTTTGTGAGCTGTGACTCACACGACTCATGGGGAAAATAAAAAATGAGACCTATAAAGAAATATTGAATTGAAATATTTTTTCGATTTATTATGACCACAACTTAAGTATTTTTTTTAACGCCTGAAAAATGAGACTTTTTTGTTATAATATAGTTCTAAGATAGTTGTATGTTACAAAGCATATTATGTTCGGAATTTTGATAAAATGCGAAAAGAATACTTGCGAATGGAGTGGACGTCGTCGAAAAACCAACAATAAGTTTTTCTTTCAGTCCTCAGAGTGCCTTCAAATAATATAATTTTCTGTTTCATAAGCGTAAGAAGATGAGTTTTCTTTTTCTGATGCAAGATTTTAATTAGGTGACAGGCGATTTATCTTTCAGTCGGCTGAAGCATTATGTACAATTGTTACCGTTTTATTATGAATTGTTTTTGTAATAATTTCAATTAGTTTGAAGAAAGGTATAAAAGTTATTTTTGGAAAGAAATTATAAATTTAAAATCTAATTATGGAAATGTTTGTGTGGATACCATTATGCAAAGCTTATAAAATAATTTTAAAAAAAGGTAAGTAGGACATAATATGAGTCATAAGATATTTGAAAATATAATTCTAACTTGAAAAAATTTGAATCGAATATTATTATAATAAATTTATATATATTAATTCCAACTTATTTAAATTGTGGGATCACTTTAAAAATTGTAATATGCATCAATATACATGAATGGACTAATGTATATTGTGTTTTTTTGTGAGTATTTTTTCATAACAAGTTTCTACGTTATTACTTAAAAATTTTCATTGATATTTCCCAAATAGAAAAATTGTCTTAACATAAGTTCGCCAAGTTATTTTTAATGGCGGTTCTTTTTATTATGGATTTACATATAAGGACGCGGTTAAATATAAATTCAAATAAAACACAATTTGTTGCAAGCCTTTATAATTGCTTGATCATCCTACAATTTCATCTGATTACACAGTTTAAATACATAGTCTGCTTGTCAATTTTATATTTTTTTATTTTGAGATTCATAATAACGACTTGAAATAAATGAATTAAATGTATGATAATATACATTGGTGTAGCAAGTATTTATTATAAGACCAAAGTACTTACATTGTTTTCACAAGTATTTGTAATTTTATTTTATCATGTAAAAAATGATTTTTTGTTTAAGTATAATAAGAAAATGTGATATTTTCAAATTCATGTTGTAAAAGACTTAAAACCACGTTGAAATATCTACTTAATCTATATATGAATAAGTTACAAATAGTAAATAAACATGTAATTATTGATAATACTTCGTTTTGCATGTAAGATTAATTAATTCACAACTTACCGTAGTTGTTTAATAAAAAAGTCTTTCAATAAAATATGTATTTATGTTACTAATCGAAACATTTAAAATTGTAAGTTATTTTTAAAGATATTTATAAACTTATTCAAAGCAATATATTATTTATGTATAGTTGTATACGTTACTGTAATGGAGTCTTGTTCATTGAATAATCATCGCCTCGATTTGAAAATTTACATCCGTCAAATGTTGACGTTCTCAAATCAAGACGCTGAAAAAGGTTTGGCTAAAATGAATAATGTCGAATGATAGTTCTGAATTGACGCAGGTTGGTGAACGCCCATTAAGTGAGACAAAATGAATAAGCACTCGTTTTGTATTTCAAGCACGTCCCCCGTCAAAGTGTCTGCCGGTGGAGACGCACCAATTATTATTATTACTTTTTGTTTTATTACATATAAAAATGTACAGGGCTGTACACATGCAAGTCCATAATTGCAGCGATACAAGCAAAGTGCTCTTACATTAATTATTATATTAGATTTTTTTCAATAATTAATTGTATCCTCGTTTGTTTTTCTTAAGATGTAATGCTTTTGTTCATCCTCTCTATCAAACCTGTTTTTTTATCAAGTTTTTTTCTTTTTGTTATCACAGGTCGTAGCTGTAATCATACACTGTCTTTATTAAGTATGTTAGGGTTTTTCTATTTGCGTTATTCTTTTCTTTCGTTAATTCTATAGAAATGTATAAACTTAATTTACAACGAAATGCTATGTTATGGACAAAGTAAATTTTGTGCAAGAGGAAACTTGACTGAAGTAAAATCATCAGATTGCTCAAATTTTATGATATTTTATAATTTTCGATATCCGTTCCAATACCATTATAATTATTATTACGCCCATTTTCATAGTATCTTCATAGTATTTTCGTAGTATTTTATAGTATACAGTTGTCTCACATTTGTTATTGGTCTAAAAAAATAGTAGTGTACAAAAACGAAAGAAATAAAAAGTTAAAAATAAACATTCAGTTTTTGTATTACAAATTTTAATAATGATTTATTTAAAAAATGTCGTATTGTTACATTATCGAATACATTACATTTTTAATTTGCATATCGAATCAAACAAATTTTTTATTTTTATAAGTTAGGGTCGCTGGTAAATTGTATGAACTTATCACTTTAAATTTACGAAAACCAATATAAAAAGTAATTTTTATTCAATTCACGCACATAATCAATTTTAATAATAAATAAAATATTTCACAAGCCTTATACAAAACATGTCGACATCATAAATATTTCATACTGCTTTTTAAAATCACTCAAGTTTCCCCTGAACATTATTTTTCAATTTATTAAACAAAAAGCATTTATTGGTAAATTTTTTTATTCAATCCCCCCTATAAAACGAACATCTTAAATATTTGCTACGTTTGTTCGATTATTTCAATGAAAATTGTTATTTAGCTACAATTTCGCTAATTTTTTCTCTTTTAACTTAAAGAAATATGGAGAACACAAACGAAAAGTTTCATCGTTTTCCTTAATATATATAATATATATATATACTCATTCAATAAAGGGTTCATTTCTCTACGGGCGGCTCTTTGTACAAAAGCAACTAGTTTTTTTTATATGTTATCCACGCGATGAACAGACAATATTTACAACTTAGCAAAGTAAATTATATACCCTATACGATGAAACGTGCCATGGTCATACATCCAATTATAAATGATAACACTATATATATAAGTATGTGTGATTGCTGTGTGTATGCGTATGTATATATAGTTGTCTCGTTATTTTTTTTCACGGCGCATCTAACGACATAAAAGTTTTTTGAAAAAAATAACGGATTTTCTGGCAGTTTTGACAAAACATACATGTACATTATTTGTGTTAACATTTTCCTTAGCTCTCCTTTCATGGAAACATAATAAGTCTTTCTTGGTTTCATATATGAAACCTACATTTAACGGGGGTTTATTGGAATAAATTAAATGTTATAATAGAAGTAATGTAACGGCTTGTGCTATGGACGGGAAATTATAAAGCAGGAAGAGTTTGCATGACCGAAACACAAAAGAACAAAGTACTATTACTACTGCTCTACTATATAGGATATAGCGGAGCAATTTTCTATACCTTGCTTCTTTTTTTTTTTAGAACCGTTAACGTTTTGTTATTAATTTCGAATATAAATGTTCGCATGGTGAGCAATATAGTATATTTATTGACGGACATGTATTTACTACTCATTCAAATTGTGAAATGATTATTTGTTACGATATATTTTTATAAAATGGATTATCGACAGCAGAATTAATTTAATTCAACGGTTCTCGCTAAAAAATTTTTCTGAAATATTATCGATTTTGTATACTATAATAATGTAATAATAATCATTTAAAATAATACATTTTTATTTAAAATTTAAACCAATAATTTAAAAAATATTCAAATAAAATCTACGCAAAACAAATATATCTTTATTTTATATTTCATTAATGTTGTGAAGAGTAATTTTAATAAAAGTAATTATTGTGCAAATGACCTAAATTACAGATATGTATCATTAGGTTAAAAAAAAATTTATTAGTAAATAAACAATCAAAAAATTATTTTTTTGTAATGCTAGTAATATGGTTCAAAATTTACTTTTTATCTTATTTTGCATAGATTGACATTTTAAAAAGACTTCATAAATTATAAATATAAATTTTTTTTAGAAATAATATAATAATTCTACATCTAATTATTTGGCGCATCTTAGTTCAGTATAGTTTACTGAAAAAATAACGGGAAATGTCTTTTCTACGAATTAGAAAAAATGAAATTAAATAACAAACGTTTAAGGTATGATGTATTTAGCCATAGAGCAAACGTAGAAAGGTTCGAGACATTATCATAAATGTTAATTTTTTTTTAAATGATTGCACGTATTTTTGTTAATGAATGTCTTACGTTTTATCATTTCATTTACCTATATTCTTACAACAATCTATATGGTACAGTAATATATAAAATGACATTCGAATTGCCCTGAAACAACTATCGGCTAAATCTTTTATACAAACACATGTTTTCATCTTAAAAAAAGCAAACGGAAACGCAACTTTCGATATTTGATCAGATTGATCAATGAAAAAGATCGCAACGAATTCAGCTATAAGTAAAGAATAAATTTTATATTCAATTAAGCTGTTAAGAATCCCTACGATTGTTTATTTCAGACACTTGCATCTTTCATTCTTGTAATAAAAACAGCTTCTTCTTTGTTTATTACAAATTTTCATTGATCATTACAGATTTAATGAAATTCATTTTCATATTAATACGATTTTTGTTTTACATGAAAAGTTCGTTGTTTGTTAACGTATCCATTACATTTTTGCAAAATCATACAGATAACAGTTTTTTTACAACTGTATTAATTGAAGATTGTGTTTGCTATCAATAGAAAAATTGCATACACAAAGAACAAAGTGTTTATTAAAAATGTTATAATAAGGAGCTCGCCTCTGATCATATGATTATTTTTTAATTTGTTCATTCAGTCTTACTCTTCAATAAAATACAAAGTCTTAAGGATGGCCCATCCATAGCAGGAGCTTTAGAAAGCTTATTCCTCTATGCTAGCTTCCAGTTTTTCCACGCGCCTGATTACAAGAGTGAGATGGTTTTACTAGCTTTAATTTACTTAGGATTCGCAAATTAACAAATTTTGTTGCTATTGATTTTTTTTTTGGAAAACGCTCTTCAGATTTTTTACTTAATATAATTTTGCTATTAATATAATAATCAGTTATCATTAAAAATAACATCACAATTAGAATGTAATCATTCGTTCTCTCAGCTTTTGAAAGCAGTTTTTCTGAAATATTCCAATGTTAAAATAATTCTCGCTACGTATGAGTTACATAGTATATACAGTGCTTTTATCACTAGTTCATAAAGTAAAAAAAACAACATTTGTTTAAAAATTCTTTTAGATTTAAAAAAGTTAAATCATATAAAAATGAGCTATTAAAAGTTTAAAATAAAAGAGAACACAAGGAATTGGAGACATGGATTTTAATCTAGACTTGACAGTAATAATCTCATGGATCAACATTATATTACCATAGATGAATGAAAAAATAATTACATGTAATCATATACAAATTTCATACATTCTCTCAATGTAATTAAATTTAATAAATTCAAATATTAATTATATTATATTATAGTCCTGAATAACACTATATCAATAAAACATTGTATAGCGAATCAAAATGTGTATGCAATTACATATAATTATTATTATTTGTTAATATAGAAACCATAAATGTTATGATTTTTCAATGCGTAGCTTTTGTAGTATTCTCTCTACAAGTGCATTATTATTTGTTACCTCTGGAAATGAGTGAACAAAGTATATTTTAATTTGTTTTTAAAATACGCTATAAAAGAAAATACGTAGTAAGAAACTATTTATCAAAATTTATACGAGAATGTCGATCACTTCAGATTTCTAAATTTGTTCATAGTTTTTTTTTTCCTATTAAATAAACTCAGGAAAATGAAGGTCTTGATAGTTAAAAATTATAAAAAAAACGTTTTAACATTACTCGAGCATGGGTTAACCTTACAAAATGTGTTTGGTGCCATAGGAAAAACGCAATCTACCCTAAAATTGAAAAATATTTTTACAATTTTTGACACATTCTTCGCTACTTTACTTTTTATCAGAAGATTAGCAAGGTATCTATGTCAAGTTTAATGGTGTACACTATGATTCAATTTATGCCATAACATGAAATTATGAAAAATTAATATAAATATTCATATTATAAATGATATTTTAATAATAATAGCAATAATAATAGTAGCAGTTTTAATTTCGACTTCAATTAATTTGTCACTCGACAAAAATGATGAAAAAAGATTACAGTATTTAATTAACCTCTTGACTGCCGGAAAAATTCGTCTTATGGGATATTCAATGCTTCAACAACAATTCTTTGTTCTCAGTAGTGAAGGGGTTAATTACGTTTTTCTTGTATAATTGCACCTCTTAACGTGTAATGCTTTCTTGTAGATATTTAAAATAAAACTGAACTTAAAATAAATTACAATTAGAATATTTGTCGTATATTAACTCTCTGTATGCTTTATTTTGAGTTAAATTGTTCTATTAAAATTATTATTGTGTACAATGAAATTGTGTACACAAAACACGCGTAAATTTATTTTTATCTCAAACATTTTATCACATTATACATTTTCAACGATGTATACACTCTTACAACCTTTTCAAAAGCGGAACATACTGATCACGCGACATAACTACCTTGCTTCATTTCTGATAATTAAACAGGGTTTTTCTTTCAAAAGCGTCTAAATAATTCCTGACAGCTCATACACATTCGGTCCCCAAACATTTAACGGCGCCTCTTTCCAATTGGGCGTCGACCGTAAAATGAAAAAAATAAAATAACGGGGTCGTGTATGTGTGTAACAGGGAGAACTGCGTGTCACTTTGTTGTTGCTGTTTTACCTTTCGGGATCTCGAACAAAAGTTTACTTACATGGAAAGTAATGATAGGGGGCGGAGGAAACCAATTGCCGAGTGCAATCTCTCGAATAAACGCAGTAACCGCGACCGAGTGAACAAGTCTATTGTCGTGGATATCTGTCAAACTTCCAGGTGTTTTGACGGCTGCTGCACTATGAATGGTTCACTCCACATACGACGTAAATCCCCCTGTAAACGTGGATAATTATCTTATTAGAGCATTTTTATTCTTTGAACGTATATTATAAAAATCGAATATATGTCGCAATTATTTAAAAAAAAATACTTGTTTACTTTACTGTAAATTTTGTTGAGCATTACTTCAATAAATATAAATTACTTAATCTAATACATGATTCTTTGGATTATTAACATTTATATTATGAAGAACTTATCATTTTACATTCTAAAATCCTTAACCGTAGAATGACTGTATTAGTTGTTAAAATCATAGATTTTTCCGAAATTTCGGGGTACGTTTTCTAATGTAAAGACATGAAGTGAACTACATCTATTCTCTCTAGTACTCAATTAAGAATCACGCTTCAATGTATTCAAATAGAAGAGGATAAACAACTATAAGGTATTGTTATTCATGCAATTTGATTAAATCTTTTAGAAAAAGCGTTTATAAAAAGTCTCTATATGTTCTCAAATTATAACGAAGTGGAAATTTCGGAAACATATAAATAAAATTATTTCGATAAATTTATTGTAGATTTTTCTATTATATTTTTTTATTTTCTTTTTGGTATTATTTCTTTATTATTAAAAAGATCTTTTAATCAACTCTATTTTATTATAAAGAATTTCATTTTATCTTGCAACTAACGCAAGTTAGATTTGTTGTAAAACAATTAAGTATAAAATACCAATGCTCATACCTTCAGATACGCCATGGTAAGTAACGGCAGCAGCGTGAAGGGCACGAGATAGAGCAGCGCCGGCTGTGCAGCCTTGAAGACCTCGGAGCTCACAGTGGCGGTGAGCAGACCCAGAAAGTAGCCGATCAGCGAGCAGTGGAAGTATGTGATGCGATTCAGGTGGCGAGGGGGCGGCACGCCTGCCTCACAGCCACCGGGCAGCGGCTGAGACTTTTTGTACGCATCGTAGCGTAGTACAAAGCAGAGCAGCAGCCCCGGCATCACAACGTCGCCGAGGCCGAGCATCGAGAAATGACCTGCACGGTGCATTGACGGGAACACTAGTTTGCCAGGTAGAGACAGCTTGGGCGCCTCTCGCGCCACGCTGCCGCCAAGGTGGAGCCTGCGCGCTACCATACCCACAGGATTGTCGGCCGGACGAGTAGCCACCTTTAGAAATTCATAAAGTGTAAATAATTCATTTTTGCAACAAAGTTTTACCTTCATCAATTATGAATACTTGCTGTCAAATTCATGTAATTACATTTACAGTATAGTATAAGAACTTAAAACAAATAATCATATTTTTATTTTAAACTATTTTAAAATTTGTGATCTACAGTTAATATAGTTGGCATTAAAATTTCGGTATTTTAACCTTTACAGGATGGGGATTTAGGATCTTTGATCTCTCTAAGAAAAGGCATAAAAATGGTATCTAATATCGCTAAATGGTTATGGGTAAAGTGACGATCATAGATCAAGCCAGTATACTGGCTTTCCCGTCCTTTAAAGGTTAAAGATACGAAAAAAGAGGAATAGTTATGTAAACAGTATTCTTTTTTACTCAGCAGGAAAGTTTGTGTACATTTTAAAAAAATGCTTATGAATTTAAATTAACATTGTATGCAACATGTTTACAAGAAACTTTTTCATATCCACTTACTTTCTTTTTCTATATGATTATCATATGTTATATTTTTCCTTGGTCAATTTTTTTTTTATTCAATGTTTAAGTGATTTTGAATAGTATTTGCAAGTAAATTTGAATTTACGATTAAAATTTTCAATTATAAAAACAACTTAAAAGTATTTTTAAAGAATATTATGATGTTACCTTAACCATAACGTTTGTGCTAAATATGTACGACGAAAAAAAGACCCAGAAGACGTCATAGATAAGGAGGCCGGTGAGCAACAAGGTGGAAACTTTAAGACTAGGCAGCCGGACAAAGGCTATGAAGGCGACGCACAAGCCCATGCCCATTGCGTCCATGAGTAGCCAGTGGCCCGTTAGCACCCAGATGCAGACTATGCTCACGCTCAACGAGAACGAGAGGAGTTCACCTCCGGTGAACCTTCCGCAAACGCCGAATGATATTTTGTTGCCGTCCGAGCACGGCCGTATTATGTACTGACACATTGGTAGTAAGAGGAATGCTAGCGCCACCGTTGCCATTACTAAAAAAATTAATTTGTTTATAGTAAAAGTTTAGTGGTTCAAAAAGAATTCTGCTGTTCTCAGCTTAATAATAATTTAATTCATGAATAAGTTCATGAAAAAATTCTTCTGTTAATGTATGTTAATACAAATGACATGTTTTTTTTAAACAAATGTACTTACTGGCTGTACAAATAGCAAAGAGCATTTGCATGCTGTCGAAGAAGAAAAACATCACAAGAAGGGATACGGAAGCACCAAGCGGTAGACAAAGAACATGCATCGTATCTAAAGTCAAAACTCCTTTTCCTGGAGTACTTTCCGAGGTTGCAGTCGCACTATTACTCGTTATCCCTGTAAGAAGATTTGCACGCTCCTTTTCTTTTTCCCTTTCTCTTGCTTCCTGTTCCATGTTCAGCGATCGGAAGCTGCCATACACGATCAACAAGATCGATATTAAATATGTGGATACCCTTGATGAATCCATTATAGTGTAGGCCCTTGAAGTAAATAAATTAAGATATTTAGTAGACTTAAAATTTATACTTAAATAATAGATAGAATTTATAGATTTTAGAAGTTTATAGATAAATAATAGAAATTCTAATAATTTAGAATTACAGCAAAATATATTAAATTTAAAGCAGTCAATATAAAAGATAAATACATAATTAACTATACTAACCACTGATATTCCACCTGATTGCTCGCCATCTTTAAAAACCTTCCGGCCCTACAAGGTACCGTTACACAGTACTCAGCATCTAGATGCTTTAATATATGTTTTTTATCCACTGTTTTAAGCTACATTTGAGATCATCTGCATTTGCACCTATACAAATTATTTAGTATTATTATTTTTACAATTATTTGTGATAGAACCATATCAAGTAGATAATATACCTTTTGTGTGTAACATACAACATATCAGCTGGATTTGTAGGCCTATCTTAAACTTCGGTCACCACCTAAGAGCAACATAAAACAAAAATTAATTGTTACAATATAAAAGAATGAAAGTATTTCATATAAAGTAATTTTTTGAATCAAAATTGTAATGTACTTCAACAATTATTTAATGGATTAATTATTGTGTTCATCTATTTTATTATTAAAATTTAATGAAAAAATAAAGAAGTTTAGATTATTAAGTTTCTCATTTCAAGGTCAGTTTTAAAGTGTTTAAAGAAAAATGTATATTTCTAAGTTTTGAAGACAATTGTTCTAAAAAAAAAAATGTAATTTTTATTGATTTTTAAGATGATGATATACTTTGTACATTTGAAAATAAAAAATATAAAGTTCTTTAGTATTCAGAAATACCAAAAGAACTTACTTGTACATCTAGGTCAAGTTGTTGTTATCTATTATGTACAAATTTTGTCTGTCTCATCTGGTAAAAACAATTACATTCAGAGATTGCAGTACTTTTTTGTCTACTATGTAATCCTATGATATAAAGATATAGAAGGAAAAAAAGGAGAGAGAAATCTTTTGGGATCAGTCATGTATGAAAAACTTAGTCTTTCTCTTCTGATCTGACTACAGACTCACTGATCCTTGAAGGCAACTATCCTTCTTGCTATTTTAAAATCATCATTTTCTTATATGTTTGCTTACACATACACAAAATATGAATTTAAACCGAACAAAAACTTTAATAAAATTATTTTACTTCATTAAATGGATATAATAATACAAAATTCCTTAAAAGCTGTCTAAATATGACTCAACATTGAACAAAATTCATTGGATAATATTTTGTAATAGAAATAAAAAACATTGTTTTTTTAATTAAACTCTTTGTTGATTACTTTCTTTATAGGTTTCATGAATATAAAATAAGTACAAAAAAGTCATGCAATTTCATATTTCAATAGAACTTATCAATAAATCAATAATCATCTTTAGTTGCTACAATATTTGCAATATACCTTTTCAAATGAAAACTATGTATAAAATTTTATTAATAAAATTTAATGATTAAAACTAGTTCTTAAATTATTTGTTTCTTATCGCTCATAAAACTTGTTAGTATTAAAAATAACTTTGCCACTTAATATTGATAATGCTCTTATTTAAATTAACATAGCACTGTTATGACTATAAAATCTTGGAAGTATTATACTTTTTCACAGATTCGCACTTATGTAAAAAAATATTTAGATTATATTCAACAGATACATATTGAAAGTAACAAATATTTCTTATAGTTGTCTCAATTTTGTTGCCCTTATTAATGATCTGTATTGGACAATTGCATAGTATAAAAGTGAATCAGGTGTATGTATTTAATTGAATCTTAGAATAAATAGTAATGTCTATTAAAATAAAAATTACTTGTGTTATAACTTTAATAATAGAACATATTCTTGTACAAGTAATGATGAAATAGATTGATCTAATCTGATGTGAATCTATATTGACCTTCCAGTATGAAATATTAACATAAAAAGGTTCTTGACCTAAGTGAGCATAATCAAATCCTAATGATCTTTCTACAAATATCTTCAATCATTGAATAATTGATGAAGTACGCTAACTCATTTACACAACACGTTCCAGAAATCAACAGCAAAGCTCTGCTCCAGCTCCGGAGCAACAAATAAGCAATACCACAAAAAGTCTAGCAAGCAAGATAGAGAGCTTTCTCTCTCTTTTTCTCCAGCTTGGAAAACCCATTTTTCTTATTAAAAATAGAAAGTGCCAATGGGCCCCCGCTCTTGCACCTTTACGATCCATTACCCCCGGGGAGCAAGCAAGCGGCGAGCCCGTAAAGATCGAAATTACCGCTTGTCGCTCTCCTCGCCGCCTTCCTCGCCCTCTCTCCGCAACCTCGTCCCCGCATTCCGCCGCGCAATGACCGCGAGGTGAGAGAGTGAGACACCCAGGTATGCGTCCGCACAAGAGAACAGGTACCTACACCTACGTAGCCATCGACAAGACCGTTTCGAATCCACTGCTCTCCACACAGATACACGCACAGCCAGACGAGTATATAACACTCACACGCGCGCGTTATACATTGTGCGCGAGCAGAGTGCGTTGTGCTATATACGCGGTGCGTACTTTCACCTCGTGCGTGTGCGGGGCACGCGTACAAAGGCAAATGGCTAGGCGACGCAGAGGTCCTCTTCGAGGAGAGTTTCTCTATCCTCTCGACCTCAGTAAGCGCGGTGCGCTGTCGGGACGTCGTCGCCGAGCTCCATTTTGGTAAACACTGGGGTCACATGACCGCGTATAATACTCTCTCACACTGTAGGTACCGCTCGCTTGCTCTCTCTCTCTCTCTCTCTCTATTAACTCTCGCGCGTTCGCGCATTGACATATATAACGATAGAGCACACATCATATAGGTATACATATACGTACGAAATGTGCACGGGTGAGGTCTATATGTGTATGTGCGCGGGTGTTCTCTCTCTCTTTCTCTCTCCCATTAATTCCCGTAGCAAGAGCGAGAGAGGACGAGAGCGCGCATCAGGCATCTCCGTCGGCTCTCTTTCTCTCTCGTCAATGCGAGATCGTTACCTGGGCGATCCGAAGCAGTAGCGCCTCGACGCTTTTCTCCTCATTTCTCCGCCGCCTCCTTTTCCTCCTCCTCCTGTCTATGTGTATACGCAGCAGCACTGCACGCAGTGGGTAAAACACACCACACTAGCTGGACCCAGTTACACAAGGATACCCCCTGCGTGTCGAAGGCGCAGACACGCGCTCTGTCTTTCTCCTCCTCGCCCGGGTCCTCCAGGTCCGCACAGCGACGTTCTGGCGACGGCGAGCGGACGCTATATGCGGGAACGATTATCCTCCGTTGAGGGAGAGACAGAGCGAGACACGCCGGCGGGGCGCAGCACGGCGGCAACGGCGCAGGCTATGATATTGTGTGTGCAGCCTGCCTCGCTACTCTCTGCTCTGCTGCTGCAGTGCTCTTTTGGCTTTCCTCTTCTCTCTTTCTCTCGGCTGCGACGTCTCGATGCACACGACGTACGCGCCGCGCGCACTGCACTGATGATGGCCAGCTGCCTGTGGGCCTGCCTGCCAGCCAGCGGCGCTCTTCCGTCCGCGCGCACGCACACCTTTCTCTCTCTCTCCCTCTCGCCCCACGCCACGAGATACGATATACTCTCGTGTTATGGTAGTGTATACAAGGTAGGTGTATGGGTTTATAGGTATGTATATACCTATATAGGTGGGAGTGTGCAGTATATACATACGGCTCGTGGTCTCTATGGGTTTTCGGACTTCGGGGAGAGCGCCGGAAGGAGATAAGTCTGGAGCGAGCGAACGCGTAAGTTATACACGCGAGGCATGCAGGGTGGATGGGAAATTCGTTATCGCACGCATATTGGCTTACTCCCGATATGATTTCGGAGGAGGGTGCGTTTTGTTGAAAGAGAGGATGGGATGAGGTGTGTAAATATTTATATACATATATACCATGTGGGGAAAGACTACGATACTTGCGGGCGAGATGCGACTGGATAATAATGGTCATGTAAGGCTCATATGCATTTGAAAGATAATTTTATGGCGGCAGGAACTCATCTGAGGCTATATTCTTTATGGAAAAAGGAAAATAATTACAAAGTCAAAGTGGAATTAAAATAGAGGATGAGGTCATATAGAATATATATTTCGGTGGTTAATAGAATGGGTAATGATGCTTCGCATTTATATAAGAAAGCGACTCCTTGACAAAGACATTTGAGATAAAGAAAATTCAAATTCAATGTCTGCGCTTGGCTATATAATTCCTCCTTGAAGTACCTTTCACGAGTTTATACTTTTTTAAGAATATGATATTGATATTAGAAAGGAAACTTTGTAAAAGAAGAAACTACATTGAGTAACATGATTTTACATTGAATTTTATAACTTGTATATACTAAATATAACGAATTTATTAATTTATGCATACCGGTAGAAAAATATCGATTATTACTGACTCTATATCATAAGGATAATTCCAGAA
>JAYJLV010000027.1:253556-275585 GCA_036873485.1 Torymus texanus | reverse complement strand
AAGCCTATGTGCGTGTACAAGTATAACTAGCCCAGCAAAACCCACATAGCAGCACGCATCATTATATACCTGTGTGTGTATATATATTCGATCTTCGCGAGAACCGATCGGAGCCTCTAATTAACGAATCAATCATCCACCTCTTTCTGCTTCATTCTCGATAGTGTGTGTGTGTGTATATATATATATATATATATATACACACACTCGTATTGCGCGCACTACACGCGCAGTCCTATCTCGCGAGATCTCTCTTTACTCCGCTTCCTCTCTCTCTCAGGTTCTCCGCTCACTTGCTCTCTTGCGAACGCGCGCGCGTAATTTCCCAAAGAAACGCGTTCCCAGAGAGAAAGAGAGAGAGAGCCGCAGAACTGCCGCCGCCGCCGTCGTCGCCGCGGAAAAAGGGTTGAACATAATCATAATGACGGGCCTACCCTGACTCTCTTGCTCGCTTGCTCGCGAGAGAAAGAGAGAGAGACAGCGAAGGTAAGTATATCTACCGCGCAGCAGCGGCACACAGCATACATGAGGCCCATCTCGCGGGCACCTGCCGGAGTGGGGGGCACTGATCCTCTCTCTCTCTCTTTCTCTTGGGCCCCTGAGGGGGGGACCCGGGGTCACATTCCAAGATGGCTGTGCCCGAGGAATGTGGCGGCAGCAGCAGCAGCAGTGGAGAGCGGGCGCCCCTCCTCCCCTCTTTCATAAGACGCGCTCTCTCTCTCTCTCTCTCTCTCTTACTCTCTTTCGCGGGCACACGCGAGGAGAGTATAGCGAAAGAGCAGCAGCAGGAGCAGCAGCAGCAGCAGCACACGGCAGCGCGTTTTCCTATATACACTACTTCGCCGCTGCGCGCTCATAGTCGTCGTCGTTCCCCCGTGCGCTCAGCCACTGCACGCAGTCCGAAAACAAACTGTTCGCGCGGCGTCGCGTGCGCGCCTTTTCTCGGCAACAGGGAAAAGTGCGGTTGCATTTCGCTCAGCAGGACATTATATAGCAACAGTCTACTTGCTTGCTTGCGTGTGCACATAGTGGATATATATATATCTCGCGCAGTGTCAGTGTATGTGTGTCTCTCTTTCTCTGTGTATATATATGTATGTGAGCGAACGTGTGTCTCTATGTGTAAAGAGTAAGAGTACAGGTACGGATGCTGCAGCAGCAGCAACGGGAGAGAAGAAAGTGCGAGAGGAGCGCGCGCGCAGACTGTGTAGAGTATCGTGAATTGCGAGGAATGCGAGTATATAGCGAAGCTATAAGGAGAAATGGGCCCCGAGGACGCCGCTGCTGATACTACTACTGATGCTGCTGGTGACATTCGGCGCTGATGATATTATGCCGAAGTGCCATGATACCGGCTCGACTTAAACAATGTCTCACCGGGATATCTCTGAGGTAGGTAGAGGAGAAAGATCGACGACGCGGGCTTTCAGCACAAGGACCCGCGGTTCTTCTTTCGGTCGTGCCGCTGGTTCTTTTTCTTTTTTTCTTTGCTCGCTTTTTGTTTCCAGAAAAAGGGGGACCTGTGTGTCCACTGTATAGTAGTACCTGCGCACAACCGCCGTCCTCCCGCGCTTGTTTGTATACTTACGCAGAGGCCCACGCGCATATATATATATATACACACACACACACACACACACACACACACACACACACACACACACACGTATATAAATGTATATAGGCACACGCACCTGTGGATTCGGCGGCGGCTGGTTCTTTGCCTTTGAACTCACTATATATATATACACGCACGGTGCGGGTTTTCCTTTCAGACTTTCTGGGTCTCGGTATGTATGTATGCGTGTCTGTATGTAATATGTATAATGTATGTGCGAAAGCAAGGCGGTCGACTTGACTGCGGTGAATGGAAATACCTGCTGTACTTATGAGAGACTACTACTCCTTTTTCTCTCTCTCTCTCTCTCTCTCTCGCTTGCTCGCACTCGCTCGATTTTCTCGTTCGCGCTTATCGGCGCGGGCTAAAAAATGCCCGCTCGTTTTCTCTCGCCGTGCGCGCGGGAGCGCTGAGAAATAATTTGCTGCGATGTCCTTTTTGTCCTTTTTTAGCGGCCGGCCCCGTGATTAGTGCTTTTTTGTGATGGTAGGTAGGTAGGCAGAAAGAGAGAGAGCGAGAGAGAGAGGCTGTACATCCGCTCCGATTGCGCTCGCGCGTATATAGTATATTATAGTATTTGTTGTTTTTCAGGCTTTGACGGTCTCGTAATTACGTTTTGTGGTTTTTGGTGGTCTTGTGATTTTCTTGAAATTGTGCGTGTAACGTCTTTTTTAAGAAAACGATTATTATATAGGGACCTTTATTTGCTCTCATTCCGCTGTGCCTCTTGTTTCCCCTCTTCATATAACATCAAAGTGCGCAAACTCCGAAAATAAAATTTCGGAGCGCCGCTCATAATATTTTAGCTCACTTTAATCCGTTTTAAACAAATGTACAATAACATCGTCACCGCGTGACATCCGCTATAAACCTGAAACACAACAAATCGTGTATAGCATCTAAAATTTAGCTAAACTGTACCGTGTATTATTATTTGTAAAATCGCAAATCGTTGTTCTCGTTACAAAGGTGGAGCCCGAAGGTTCGTCGGCCCTGGCTGACGGATCGCGGGCCCTGTTCCTGGAGACGGTGCGCAGGAGTAATGCTGCCTGCCAGAGTGGCGACTATACTTTAGCAGCTACCCTGTACACGGAGGCTCTGGCACTGGATCCCCTCAGCCATGTTCTCTACTCGAACAGATCAGCCGCCCGGCTCAAGATGGGCATGTTCGCCCTGGCGCTCCAGGATGCTGTCAGAGCCACCGAGCTGAGTCCGCAATGGCCAAAAGTGAGTGCAATCATATGTACCTATTATGCGAGCTTTTCAGGTGATAAAGTGGTATAGTTAATTAAGCGACTACTTGGAATGTTATTTCGAAAGTGATTGGTGTAAAGTTTGTGATATTAAAAGTTTAATTTACTACGGAGTTGGGAGACGGTCGGGTGAGTCTTTTTATCTTCGTTATGGCGATTTTAATTATTCACTGATTTTCAAGTAACATTACGCAGATAGTGGACCATACCGTCCCAAAACTCTAAAACGTATTCAAATGCCATTTCGGAATTTATAATCGACTTCGATATCCTCTTAATGTAGTCATAAATAATAGATTAAATTTCAGCAACGTATAATTAATTTGCATATATACTAAGGAATATTGTTATTGATATGAAAAGTATATCTACAAATTAATCAAAACCTTGTTAATTTTGCACTTACCACTTATTAAAAACAAATGGACTTCGATAAAATCGATATAGAAAAAAGATACATGACTCGTAAAAAGCAGTTTCATATGGAAGAACAATTAACCGTTTATATTAGAGGAACACCGCGAATATCAATAACATTTAAATATATGTGAAATGTTCATTACTTTGAGATTTTTAGAGTATTTGCGATAGTTTTAACATTTGCAGATAATTAAATTTTCAATTTGTAAGAGATCATTTGGAATATCTGTACAATATATTAAATAAGAAATATTTTTATAAAAAAATGTGATCATTTTGAGAATTTTTACGTAAATATAGAAAATATATTAAAACGTTTATGAACTTTATCTTTATATCAGACTACATTACACAGCGAACCAACACCCTCCCACTTAAAAGCGACGTGATTATGTTCTTATCATCAACTCGCGTTGATCGCCGGCAATATAAAGAACTTTTATTAAAAAAAAGAAAGAAAAGAAAGAAAGAAAGAGAGAACGACTTATCCCGATAGAGTGGCAATCAGCCGCGTGCGCTCACAGCATACCATATCCAGTAAGCTCTAATTAACGACGGAAATGGTATAGCAGAGCGAGTAGTTGTCGTCGTCGATAATTAGCAAACCAACCCCATCCGCTTTCTTCATTTCTACCAGGCTTACTACCGTCAGGGCGTCGCCCTGCAATGCTTAGGCCGTTATGGTGAGGCCCTGGTGGCCTTCAGCATCGGTCTGGCCCGCGATCCCAACAACCAGCAGCTGTTATCGGGTCTAGTCGAAGCGTCTTTAAAATCACCGCTACGCGTCACCCTCGAGCCGACATTTCAACAGCTGCGTGCCATGAAACTCGACGAATCGCCGTTTGTCGTCATCTCCGTTGTTGGCCAGGAACTACTCGGTGGTGGACAGTATCGAGCGGCTGCGGGTGTACTCGAGGCTGCATTGTCCATTGGATCGTGTAGTCTGAAGCTCAGGGGCAGCGTGTTCTCAGCGTTGTCGAGCGCCTACTGGGCACTCAATTCGCTGGACAAGGCCATCAGCTATATGCAGCAGGATTTGGGTAAGTGGAATTGCTTTTTTTTCTTTTCAATTTACGTTGGTTGTTTATAGTGTTATGAACCGGAAAGTATAGGATGAAAAAAAATGATCAAAATAAAAATAATAAAAGTAATACAACAAATATAAATGATGTATAGAATGGTGTTATTTGATATCAACTAATTACGATATCTCACCGCGTTTTTTCCACATATATAAAATTATAATTATGAAAATTTCTCTTTTCGCTGTTCGCATACTGCAATATACAATTTTATGTGTAAGAATTCCTTTTAATATGCTTCGTTTTATATAATTTCTGACACATCTCAGCACTTGCGCGTAAAAAAATGCCGCATGCTTATGAAAACCGCGCATGGAAAATGCTTAATGAATGCCATAAAACTAAGAGAAATTTTACGGCTTTATTCATTTTGCACATGCTATACGTGAACATTCCAGGCTCCGGGAGAATTTAACGAAAATGTCGCTATTACAACGAGAATAATTTTGTAAGAATTAGTAGAAAGTTAATAACGACTATAAAATTATACCTATTTCCGCGCTATATTTATATAATAAAACGACCAAAAAAAAAAACAATTTCTATTTTTACCAGAGGTGGCACGTTCATTGGGTGACACTCAAGGCGAGTGCCGAGCTCATGGTAACTTGGGCTCGGCCTACTTCAGCAAGGGCAGCTATAAAGAGGCGCTGACAGCTCATCGCTACCAACTCGTCCTGGCGATGAAGTGCAAAGATACACAGGCTGCCGCCTCAGCACTCACGAGTCTCGGCCACGTGTATACAGCCATTGGTGATTTACCTAACGCACTCGCCTCGCATAAACAATGCGTCCAGCTTGTGAAGCAGATCGGCGATAGGTTGCAGGAGGCCAGGGAGATCGGCAACGTAGGCGCGGTGTATCTGGCCATGGGCGAGTTCGAGAGCGCGGTAGGTTCATTTGAGCTTTGTATTTTTGAGCTGTAAAGCGCGTGCTGATTATTATTGTTGTCGACCGAGCTAATTATACAGGTTTTTGAAAATAGTAATAAAACTATATTTCTGTTTAATGCAAAATTATGATTTCGTGATCTGCTGGGATTTCAATGATTAAAATGTTCAAAATTTGCATGGGAACAACATTTTCTAAGAAGACCAGAATTAGAAAAATATTGGTACAAAAAAGACCATTCATAAATATTTTCATTTTTTTTCGCACGGATAGCACGGAAATTAGGGTTTCTCATTTAAAAAAAAATATTTTTATGCTACCATATCAGATCTGTAATTATCTCGATTCGTAATAATTACTTTTCCTTAATCGAACGTACCACAAAATATTATCGATGGATTACTTAAAAATTGTTAATACTAAACAATTTTTACCGAATTTATTTGTTTCTTTCTACTTGTAGGTCGATTGCCATACGCAGCACTTAAGGATAGCTCGTCGGTTGGGAGACAAAGTCGAAGAGGCACGAGCCTTCAGTAACTTAGGTTCCTCGCATCACTATAGGAGAAATTTCGGACAGGCCATGACTTATCACGAGAATGTCCTGCGAATCGCGCAAGAACTAGGAGACAAAGCCATCGAGACTAGAGCATACGCCGGGTTGGGTCACGCGGCTCGTTGCGCTGGTGACCTTCACCAAGCGAAGCTCTGGCATCAACGCCAGCTGGACGTGGCGTTGACGACCAAGGATAAAGTGGCAGAGGGTCGTGCCTGCAGCAACCTTGGCATCGTTTATCAGCTGTACGGAGATCACGACGCCGCGTTGAAGCTACATCAGGCGCATCTGGGGATCGCGCGTGCCCTAGGGGATAAGGCGGGCATGGGCCGTGCTTACGGTAACATCGGCAATGCCTACAACGCGCTGGGTTATTACGAGCAGGCCATAAAGTATCACAAGCAGGAGCTGACGATAAGCAAAGAGGTGGGTTCAGCTGTAATATTATGTGAAATATCTTGTATATCCATCAGTGCTCTCGAGCAGAAAAGTACATCTGATGCGTATGATAGTATATACAGTTTATTTTAAAGTAAAATATATGTATAAAGTATGAGTTTTTAGTCTTATAAATTTAATATTTCTTGTTATTCCGAAACCTGAGAAAACAGTTTAGAATAAAACAGAACAGTTAATTATTCCTTTTCGAAAATCACTCAAATTTAAATATTAAACTACCAAAAATATTTAA
The DNA here is from genome assembly GCA_036873485.1 of Torymus texanus. NCBI lineage: Eukaryota > Metazoa > Arthropoda > Insecta > Hymenoptera > Torymidae > Torymus > Torymus texanus. The sequence goes on along the minus strand of JAYJLV010000027.1, from coordinate 269,074 downwards.
AAAAAAGAAGAAAATAATCCGAATTTTATCTTCAGGTAAACGATAGAAGTTCCGAAGCTTCTACCCATGGCAACCTCGCAGTCGCTTACCAGGCGATCCAAGGCCACGAGGCAGCGCTTCGCCACTACCGAGCTCACCTTGCGATTGCACGCGAGCTCAAAGATGCGGCAGGCGAGGCATGTGCCCTTCTCAACTTAGCCAATTGTCTATCGTCGCGGGGTCGTTTCGATGAAGCCATACCCTACTACGAAAACTACCTGATGCTCTCGCAGGAATTGCATGACGTCGAGGGCGAAGCCAAAGCGTGCCACTTTCTGGGCTACGCGCACTACTGTCTCGGTAATCATCGCGAGGCCGTGCGCTACTACGACCAGGATCTCGCTCTAGCCAAGGACCTGCAGGATAAGTCGGGGATGGGGAGAGCGTACTGTAATCTTGGATTGGCCCATCTTGCCCTGGGTAACGTCGACACTGCCCTTGAGTGCCAGAAGTATTATTTAGGTACTGATCTAGTTTATTTTGTGAATAATTATCATTGGTTACATAAGTATTTGAACAATTTGATTTTAAATTTATGAATATATTGTTCTATGCAGCTATAGCACACATGACGAAGCACGTAGCGGGCAAATTCCGGGCGCTAGGTAACATCGGTGACTGCCTACTGCGACTTGGCGAATACGACGAGGCCATAAAGATGCATCAGCGCCAACTAAATCTCGCCCGACAGACGTCCGATCGTAGTCTCGAGGCAGCGGCTTACGGCGCTTTAGGAGTCGCGCACCGTGCCACCCGTAATCTCGATAAGGCGCTCGGATTCCATACACAAGAGCTGACACTCAGGCAGGAGGCGGCTGACTTGAGAGGCGAATGCCGAGCGCACGGCAACCTCGGTGCTGTGCACATGGCTCTTGGACAGTACACCCATGCCGTCAAGTGCTACCAGGAGCAGCTGGAGCGCGCGAGGGAGCTTGGTGATTCTGGCGTTGAGGCACAGGCTCTGGGTAACCTAGGTATAGCCCGACTGAACATGACTCACTACGAGGACGCAATCGGGTACTTCGAGCAGCAGCTGTCGACGCTGGAACCCCTGGCGAGCAACACCGCTCTGCTGGACAAGGCGCGTGCTCTCGGTAACTTGGGCGACTGTCACGAAGCCCTCGGCGATCCTGAGGAAGCGATAAAGTGCCACGAGCAGCAACTCGCTGCAGCCATACGACTTCGCAGTGTTCGGGATCAGGAGAGGGCCTATCGAGGACTTGGCAGGGCGAGAGAAGCTGCTGGTAATTATCAGGAAGCGCTCGTGTGTTTCGAGAAGAGGCTTGTAGCTGCTCACGAGGTGGACACTCCCGAGTCCCGAGGTGCCGCTTACGGTGACTTGGGAAGGATCCACGCTGCCTTGGGCAACCACGAACAGGCGGTGAGCTGTTTGACACATCAGCTGGCACTCGCTCGGGGCGTGGGCGACAAGGCCGGTGAAGCAGAGGCGGCAAGTGGCCTAGGCGCGGTGTATCTGCTTATGAACGACCCGGACGCCGCGCTGCAGCATCATCAGCTAGAGTTGACGATCGCCGAGAGCTTGGATGCAGCAGGTCTGCAGGCAAGGGCATGCGCTAATTTGGCTGCCACGCAGGAGGCGCTCGGGCAGCTCGAAGAAGCCATCAGATTACAGGAGCAATCGCTGAGTCTCGCCGCAGCAGCGTCTGACTTACCAGCGAGAGCTGCCGCCTTCGGAAGTCTAGGCAGGCTTCATCATCTTTGCGGTATGTTGGACATTATTTTAACGTCATTGTAAACTACCGAAATATCTATTTTTAATTTTGATGGCTTTTATTGTAGGTGACCTCACGCGCGCACTTAGCTACCTGCAGTCAGGACTATCGTTATCTGAAAGTCTAAGTCGAAAGGAGGAATCGGCGCGGTTACGCCATCGACTGGGTCTTGTGCATTGGGAGGCAGGCGAGGCGACGATCGCAGTTGAGCAATTGGAGAAGGCCGCGGGCCTGTTTGAATCATTGAGCACAGGTGGTTGCATAGGGGCTGCGATACTACCTGGTTATGTCCAGCAGCCTAACCGAGCCGAACTCTTGTCGCAAACTTACCGCTTGCTACAAAAGATCCTGGTGAGCCTCGACAGAAACGAAGAGGCACTCTACTGGGCCGAGAGATCGAGGAGAACAAAGGAAGTCGGGATCGATGATGCAATGCACTATTCGGAAATCGTGGATCGACAGAGAGGTATTGTCTTGTATTACAGTGAGGTGGACGGGGAAGTGCACAGCTGGTGTCTAGCCCCGGGCCGGGGTGTTTTGCGTTTCCATTCGAGCAGCCTTGCGGATGGTCCCAGCTTGGAGAACCGCGTGTTAGAGGCGCGCGAGGCTTTACTGCTTGGTGAATCCGCTACGGACATAGCGCTACTGGACGACAACTGCCCGTCGAAAATACCATCTCGTGGCCATCATCTTAACGCGAGTAGCTACAGTCTTAGTAGTCTGTTTAGCGTCGGATCGCTGAGTTCGCGCGCGGGCAGCGCTCGTTGGGCCCAGCAGAGGGGCGGACCGGTTTGGCAAGCTCCTCCTGCACTTCAGGGCTTGTACGACTTATTACTTGCACCCTTCGAGGATCTGTTACCGATGCCCAGGAAAGAGCTGATCATGGTAGTCGAGGAATCATTATATCTGGCGCCCTTGCCCGCTTTACAGTCCGGTCCAGGTAAGTTTTATTTTTATTATGATTACCAGTACGTAGGTTGAGTATTTGTAATGATGGTTATATTTGTTATGAAAATTCAGGTGAGGATTATCTTTGCGAAAGATTTTCCTTGCTAGTTGTACCGTCTCTGAGCGCGCTGAAACGAAGATCGAAGACTCCAATGCCGGAGGGCAATGCTACGGTCGCTGCTTTAGTAGCTGGTAATCCGTCGATACCGGAGAAAGTGAGGGAGGAATACGGATGGCCCGAGAGTGTCTCCTCGGCGGAAACAGAGGCTAGCATTGTGGCTGAGTTGTTGGAAACGAGACCGATGATGGGTACGTAAAATAACTGTTTATTCATCATGGTATATAGAAGACCAAAAAATAATATTAATTTCGTCTTATTTTTAGGGGCTGAAGCGACGCGTTCGGCCGTACTGCGTTGTTTACCGGATGCCGAGTGCGTGCACCTGACCGTCCCGGTATTCTGGTCAAACAGTCCGAATCTTGCACTGAGCGCTGAACAGTGCGAGGAGCCGAGCGACAAGCCCGAATACCTTCTAGACTGCCAGATGGATATGGTGCGGCTCACAGCTCGCCTTGTCGTTGTATCGAGCAGCCACTGGACGAGTAACGGGGCGCCCAACAGCCCCGCCAGCATCAGTGTACAAGGCGTGCAGAACCTGACGAAGGCGCTGCTGGCCGCTGGTGCACAGTGCGTACTTGTGGGTATGTGGCCAGTGCCACCGACTGCCGGTAGCATTCTGCTTCGTGCATTCTACAGTGCCATGCTGCAGGGACAAAAGGCTTCGAGAGCGCTTGCCGAGGCGATGCAAACGGTACAGCATACAAGGCACTTCGCGCATCCAGCTAACTGGGCCGGTTGGCTTTTGATTGGAGGCGATACGAGGTTATCGAACAAGGTATAATCCTTTGACAGATTACTATGTTTAATAAGTGTTGTAGAAATTTCTTATAATGGTGACAACTGTTGTTTAGGTCGCTCTAATGGGGCAAGCGTTGGCGGAATTACTGCGAAGCGGTCCAGAACAGAGCCGTGATGCGCTGCGCGTGACGCTACACCTCGTCGAGAAATCGCTGCAGCGAATTCATTGCGGGCAGAAGAACGCTATGTATACTACGCAGAAGAGCATCCAGAACAAGGTTGGCTCAGCGACGGGTTGGCGTGAGTTACTCATGTCTGTTGGATTTAGATTCGAACCAGCTGGCAATGGCATCCGGCCGTCGGTGTTCTTCCCCCAAAGTGATCCCGAAGAAAGACTGACGAGATGCAGCGCGAGCTTGCAGGCTCTTTTAGGACTATCTCAGGCATCACTGCACGCACTTGTTCGGCTTTTGCAGGTACGTGAAATTTTCGGAGTATATTATCATTGAAAGAATGTTTATGATGAAGATTAAAATGTGTGCGTTGATGTGTTTAGGTGCCTGAAGCAGCAGAGGACGTGATCGCAACGATGAGGAGAGCTAGCTGTGCCACGGAAGGCCAGGAAATTAAGCTTCCTGTCCGAGTCTGGCGGGCTGCCGGTTCTCACGAACTTTTTGCAAGTTTGGGATTCGATCTTATGGAGGTTGGACAGCTCGAAGTAACTTTGCGAACTGGCAAACAGGCGTCGAGGAGGGCCGTGCAATTCGCACTTCAGGCTCTACTCGCATTGTTCGGTAATTAAAATAAAATGTTTTCTATTTGTGAAAAATATGAAAAATAATTTAAAATATAGTTATACTTGTATATTAAACATGGAAAAATATTTGTAATTTGTGCAGATACGCAAGAAGCATCAAATAGTCTCAGTGTAGATTCGGGGAGTTCAATGGAAAATTTAGCTACTCTAACAACAAATGAAAGGGGACTTTCTGAGCTGCCTCGACTTGGTGGTGCTTTTGCCAGTTACGTGAAGCATCGTGGAGAACCTGATGGAAAAACAATGGAAACACTTAGCATGTCTACTCAACGTCTTAATTGTCAAGCTGATGACGGTTCGTACTAATTTATCATTTTAAGAATTCTGACTTTTTATATTTTACTACACTCATTCTATTTTATTCCTCTTATCAACTATTTCAGAAGAACCAAGCGAAAGTTTTGCTCCTAGCCCTCCGCCAACTTTGAACCACAATCATCAATCGCGAATTCGCAACGTTTACAACGACCAATGTGCTCCAAGGCCTGGTTCCAGTTCTAGTGGCTCTGTGACCGATTGGGACAACGGCCATAACACTGTGCTGCGACGTCAACCTCTGCCCGCTCTACCAGCGACTGTCCTCGAACGATTAAGCGTGCGTACGGAACTCGGTAACGGCAGCGTCACCATTCTGAAGAAACCCATGCAACCGGTACCGAACACCGACAGCAGCGAATCGTCGGTTAAAGAAGAAGTGGTGCAAAAACCGGAGCCGTCTCATCACCATCATCATCACAGCAATATAAGGAACCTGGCCACATCTCTAACAAGTCTGACGCGCGAACTCACTCCCACGATTTCCGATGTGTATCATGAGCGGAATTTGGGCTTGGGACTAGCACCCTCACTGTCCAAGTTGCTCGAGGAGGTAGGCGGTTGTCCGGTTTCCGGGAGCGAAGAGCAATCCCAAATAATTAGAAATAACGTGGGATCTAGCCAGACAACCAATTGGCTTCAAAGCGAGACCGAACTGTGTCGCAGAGACGAGGCTGACGGAAGGTCGATTGCCGAGTCTCAGTGCAGCGCGACGAGTTCAGGCAAGCCGCGTAGAAAAGCTCCACCTCCGCCACTGTAGCTTTATTATCACGAATCCTGCTAAGTTGGAATATACGAAGATTTTTTTAAACCAAGAGTACAATCTCTTGATATAAGAAAATGTTTTCTTCCTTTTTTATCTATTAATTACCGAAAAGAAATTTGTGTATACGAAAATTTAATATTATTTATGAAATGACTATGTTAATTATTTTATCTTAATTGTTCTTTTGCATACATTGTAAATAAACTTATAAAAATTTCACGATTTTGTTTGTGGAAGTTTAAAGAAATCAAGTATATTCCGATTTCGATTTGAGAATTTTTGTTTACTATTATAGTTCCCTTGTCTGTCAATCTATTTATGAATATTGATAATGTATCCCTGTGTATATGAAAATATTCTAGGAATGTTTTGGGAATGAATAATATTATTATTTATGAAAATATTTTTGCGTCATTTTGTATGACGAAAACTTAAAAAATTTTATTGGTGTTTAAAAAATTATGTGAATATGAAAACATATTCAATGTTATGTACTGATACATTTAAAATCTATTTACAGTTTTTGTATATAATTTTTTTTTTATGTTTTTGATGATTTCCTAAAATATTTCAAGAAAATTTTTAATGTATTAAGCCTATAGGGCTCATGATTCCTTTGGTGGGAAAATTCCCACTTATTTCTGTTGGAGTAGTCTTTAAAGATGGTAAAAACTTTACATGGTTTTTAATGAATTTAATATTTAAATAAATAAATTGATAATGAATTCTTCCATCAGGGTTATGGTATGGAAATGGTAACAAAAACGAAAGAGCAAAAATTTTACATTTACATTTTTAACCTGTTTCAATATTTGAAACGGCTTAAATAGATGCCATTAAATTTTTCTCCATTTTGTTAGCCAAAAGATTGATTGAAATAGCTTGTGATTAATATAATTGTGCCGTCCATATTTTTAGTAGAAAATGTATTATAAAAGAATTTGAATACTATAGATATCTAAGATATTTTATGTGAACTTATAATAAAAAAAAAATTGGTACATTTTGGAATCAGTAAATAGCTGTTTATTTTTTTTTAAATAAATTTATTTCTAAATGCTTTTCTTATATTTAACATATGGAGAAAATGATAGTTCAATGATTTTATGTATTGTACAAATACAATTTTTTAATTGAAATGTTTAGTATGCCAACAAACATTAAAAAAGAACAATTAAATCTGTAAACTGTAGTTGATATGACCAGTGGTATGACATTAATTCTTAATTAATGAATTAATTATGTAACCTTCAAATAAATTGTGGGTAAATCGAAATTAATATAATTTCAAATGCCCTGTTATTTGATCAATAAGTTCACATGGTCCTGGACCAATACCACATACTGTTCTGCTACCAGGTGCCACTTGTGTTTGACCAGCATCACGAACGACATTTGAGAGTAGTCCTATTGCTCTTGCAGTTTGATGTAATTCTAATAATTCAGCTTCGGTTTCGCACTAAAAATATTTAGACCATTTAGTTTTATTCCAAAGTGGATTCAAGACACTATCGAATATCAGACTTACTCGGAGTGTAATCTTAGTTTGACCACAGTTCTCCCAAGCTTTTAAAACACTGGGATGCTTCTTGGCTTGTTTGTACGCTGCAACTGCTGCATGTGCACATTGTGCTGCAACTTTGCCCTTTCCCATTTTCAAGTCATTTCTAACAACCAAAACTAGTTTGGAATAGCTATCCTCTTCACCAATTGAACTTGATGATGATTCATCTGAGAAATCCTAATAAGTGAAATATATACAAATTAAAGGTAACATAAAAAAAATTAAACATTATTTTTTAAATATTAACAACATAGTAAATAAAAAATTAAACGTACTTTTTCTTTTACACCCTGTCCCTGTACTCGTTTCCTCCTGAAAACTTTATATAATCCATAACTAAACAGTAAGGTTAATGGTATTGTAATAGGAGAACTTTTTAAATAATCTAGTAATTCAAGTACGGTCTCCATTTTTTATGTAAATATTATGAATTATTTCAATAACACCGTAATTTACGGCACCTTTTCACCACGTTTTGTCGAACGCATCTATTAACATAACCTTAATCCATAGATGTTCCAGTTCCATGTAACTATATTCAATAGGGAGTTTTTTGGTCCATTATAGGAACATTTATGGTCAACTTTTTAGTTTACATTTTTAAAAAAGAAAATATAAATACCTATTTTTATACTTTTTGGTTAAATATTCAGTACATTTTAATAATATTTTGAAGCTTATTTTAATATATAATTTTCAACTATATAAATATAAATATAAATATTTTAAAAATCACCACAATAAACAAATTTCATTTCAAACATTAGACATACACATTTATTTCTTTTTTTAATCTTTAAATTTTTGTATCATTCTGATCTAAATAATGGTTCAAGAGTTCTTACAAATTCTTTTTCAAAATGTTCAGTTGAAAATCTGTGAACTGAAGCTCTTGCAGCATTTCGAATAACATCTTTTTGACTAGTAGTCATATTAATGATATAACCAAGAATTTGAGCATATTCTTCAGCATCATAAACTAAAAATCCCGTTTGAGATCCAGCTTGTGTTTCAATAATATCTGATCTTGGACCACCAGAAGCATGAGCAACCATAATAAGACCAGCAGCCATACATTCAACAACACTAATTCCAAAATGTTCATTATACATTGTGTGCAAGCCAATCATTCCACGTTGAAGTTCATTGATCAATTCTGAATACGAAATATTTAATAAAAATTCAACATTCTCATCTAAAGCTAAATGTTTCGATAGGTCTTGCATGTCTTTTACTCTTATTTGGTCTTCATCATTGCGAGTTGATCCAATTAATATCAGACGAATTTTTTTCCATGTCTCTTCATCTACAATTGATCTTAATTCGTACATAGCTCTCAGCATAAGTGGATGGTTCTTCTCTGGTCTAAACTGACCAATAGAAATAATGCGTATAATATCACCTTTTTCTTCATCATTTATTAAAGGTAAGTTGACTAGTTTTTCAATATCACATGGAGGATAAATACAGTAGCAGCGCACAGGATTTATTTTCCAAATTAAATTGATCTGATTTTCAGTCCATGTAGAATTGACCATAATAATATCAGCTGTCCTACCAACAAGACCATATAGGAAAGCAAAAATTTTATAGTACATAATTTTCCCTGCTGTTAAGAATGGATTTCTTGCTATGACTTGACGGTTGTTATGGGCAGTAACTCTTCGATATACACTCTGCAACATGTTTACTGATATAGTAGGGTAATGTGTGTAACAGGCTACTTTACATCCTCCTATATATTTAAAAAGTGGATATGTAAATGCATAACCCATTGTATCAATGAATATATCAGGTTGGAAAAGTTTAAGTGCTTCATATCCCAGCCAAACAGATCCCAAACTCTGACCAAGTAAAGTAAAGTATGGATACATGTCACTTTCAATCCATTTTCTTTGAAACAAGTACACAAAATTGACACTGTCTTTCACTTTTATATCAAATACTTTTTCAACATTATTAAGAATCTTATCTCTATCAGCATCTAAATCTCCTGTATAAATGTAAATCTGTGCATTTTCGTATTTAGATTGTAAAGCACGGATGCCAGTCCATAGTACTCTTTCTCCTCCACCCCCTGCATGACAGTAAGGGTGGAAGATTCCAATAGTAATTTCATTTTCTTTTTTCTTATGACGATTTTTAGGAAATTTTATCTTTAAAAATGTTATAACAATTAAAGGTATAAATACAACACATAATAATATACATGATAATATTATTTCAGCTATTTCAACGAAATCGGATAGCATCATCTGTGGTTTTGACAAATAATTAACTATTTTTTTAGAGAATATACTTATGCATAAAACCTTTTACATAAACTTGAATTTCTACCATGTCTTGGAAACGAGGAACTTATTCTTAACATTTATTATTCTTCGTCAATGTTCTGCTATCGCGAACTATCGCGCTTATATAGGATAAATATAACCTCAAAAATTATTTTAGTTATGAAAGATGGCACTATCTACGAAAATTCAGAAGAGGGAAATTGAAATATGATAGTATGATACCTACAATATACCTACAAATTCACAGATTTTACCTGATATAATAATTGTTTTTATAATTTAATTATAATTATTAAAGATAAGGCATACTGTTTAAAAAATTTATAAACATGATTTTATAATAAATCTTTTATTTTAATATTTCAATTACAATTCATTTATTACATTACAGAAAATTACAAATAGAAAAATATTTACATGTAAAAATACTTGAGAATATACGTATGTATAAGATAAATGTATATAATCACGCAATTAACACTTTTATCAAGAACTTCTTAAAATAAATAATAAACATTTTAATGAAAACGTCATTAAATGGCGGACTCTATTTTATTAAAATAATACATTTAAATGGAAAAGTTAGTGTCAGTATTTTGATTGACTTTGTGTTTTATCACATGCCAAGGTATTTTGTTCTTGCTGCAACAAAAGTTTTAGTTGCCTTTGCTCATTATAAATTCATATAAAGTTGAATTAGATTTTCAATCTTACTTTTAGCAAGACATAATTTATAAAAAACTATCTTTTAATTGTTTATTTTTTAAAAATTGTTATTAAATCTCTTTTAGCTTGTAAATAGGAATGTTTTTTCCATAAGTTAATTTTTTAGGCTAGTTTTAGTAACCATGATACATGTATGTATTTGTATAAACTTTTAGTGCTGGCTTCTATATAACATCACATGTTACACACAAAAACTTGTATAGGCCAAGCCTCAATATAATTTAATATGACAGTATAGAAGATAAAATTCGTAAATATTTTTAAAATTTCTTTTCAAGCACCTAACATTTGGCAAAATTTTGGCAAACTTCATAAATATTTTTCGCGAAACGACCAATTATTAAAATGCACACGAATTTAAAGATTTACATAAATAACATGAACATGGGCAATAGTGAGCTAGCCAGAATACATTAGTCGATATCTTTTAGGATTCTTATACTTTTAAATTGAAGACCATGCCTAAAAACTGTTCATAATGAATTGTTATAACACCATCTAAATCTGTATCATACTGGCGGAAAGCTGAAGTTAATGTCTAAACATAAGAAACGAAGTATAAGATTACTGATACACTAGGAAAATATAATGTAAAAAAAACTGAAATAAAGTTAGTACACTTACGTATAGAACTACACAACACTGAATGAAGTCATCAAAATAAATTGTTCCTCTGCCAGCTCGATCGTATTTTCGCACAAGTGTATCTATGATTGTATCTGACAAACGATATCCAAAACTAACCAAGGCATTCTTAAGTTCATTGCGATCTATGTTTCCACTGTTGTCTCGATCAAAAGATCTGAAGCAGTTTTGCCAATCGGTGACATATTTCCAAAGGGCTCCGAATTCCTCAAAACTGACAGTACCAGTATTCTTTTTATCGAACATACCTGAGGAATTTTCATTTGGTTTGTCATTGTCAAACATACCTGCACGGATAAAATGAAGCAATAGGCAAAAGTGTACATATAATTTTACCTTGCCTTTATATCAATATTTACAGTCATTTTACTGACTGGTAATATGATAATATTTTTGCATAAAAGTAAACAGTAAAAATATTTAAATACTTGCTCTTATGAAAGAAAATACAATTATTTTTTATTTTAAAAATGTACGATGAATACATCATCAAAATTTTTCAACTATTTTTACTGTATACTTTGAAAAAAAAAATGAAACATAAAATGTAGTGTTCAAACATCCAAAGCATTAGACATAAAATATTTATAATACAAATAAATTACCAATCATCAAACGAACGGTTTCTGGATTAAAGGGTGTCCATGTTCCGTTAGAAAGTGCTTGCTGCAGTTCGTCAGCTGTGATTTCCCCAGAATGATCCTTATCAACTCTGCAATAAATATCATATCAGTTAATGCTGAAATACAATTCAAGTTTTTATAAGTTGATAATTATATACTGTAAAAGTTATGCTCTTATGTTACAGCATGATTATATTACATATTAAATAAAGAAATAAACAAAATATGAAAAATAAATGAAAAAATATAATTGTGCTAAATTGGACGAATCTTTGGTCAAACCGTATTGGAAAGAGTAAATTAATGGAACAGAAGGAAATTCAACTACAGTAATTCGAGTCTGCTTATCTAAACAATGCGGTATTGCTTGGAGCGAAGCAATCCGGCGTTCGAAATAGCGAGTAAGCATGGGCCATATGAATCACCGATGCGAAATAATGAGGCCACGTCAGGTGCACAGATAAGTGCAGCACGCAACAGGGACCCGTTATATTCGAATGCTTCTCTTTTACCTTTGAAACACGTCCCAGAGGAATTCACGGCTCGGCATCGGCGATACGAACGACATTTTTACCACTTGGCTGCGCGAACCTTTACTGCCTATTTCTTGCTCTCTCCTATTATCCTATGTACGTGCGCAGCTGACCTTGTGCGCACTGCTCCTCGGCACCGGTTGAAAAAAAGAGCGCTGAGTGCAAAAAAACTGTGTATGTGCGCGGAAGTAGTATTAAAGCTGTTACACACCCAACCTTCCCGACGACGCGGGCGAAACTGATGGTAAATCGTAATACTTTACCTATACCTTCGTCGGCGATACCTCGTCGTCAAATCGCGCGTTTTCCTAGGATGACGAAATTGTGCGTGTATATCCCCGCCCCTCGCGCGCGCAAACTGTTTCTAGCGGCGACGTCACGCTGACGTGGGGGGGTAATGTGATAGACACATCATTTACGCGTATATGGTAAACACACGCACATCCTTGCGAAAAAGGGGAAAAACCCACCCTAAAAATGTTTGTTTTCTCGATCAATGATTCTGGCTCGTTTTTCTCTCGGGAATCCAATATTTAGGTCATGGGTAATTTTTGTAGTGCTGAGGGCATTTAAAAATAAGAGTACGTGACTTTACATAATTAAATGCCTGAATGAAATATAGTTCGTTTGAAAGTTGAATGAACCAACTTTTTTAAGTTTTATATATTTTCTTGTCTACTGAGTCATGATTTTATTTATAGATTAAAATTTATGTTTCTATAGTTCAGTAAATTTTGTAACTATTTTTACACGAGATAAAAAGTAAACAATAAATATTGGCCTCCATTTTTAAAAACCAAAGATATAAATTCTGCGTACATAAACATGTTATCAAAATATTTTGTGTATTATATAATATGAATTGGTTTCAGGATTTTCGAAAGAACAATATTTATACGTTTTCATTTTTAGTATAAAACTTAATTTTACTTTAAATTAAGTTTTTAACTTATAGTTTTATTTCACATACTGGAATAACAGTAATTTTACAATACAAATATAAAGATGTCAAAATCTTTAATTTTATTTACACTTCTATAAAAGATAGATGAGGAATATGAATAAAGTGCATGTTAAAATGCATTAAAATTTTGTAATAGAACAAGACGGAGTTTTGTAATATAACGAATTTACAATTTTCATAAAAGAAAACTTGAAAATTTTCGTGAAACTAACATTTATTGCAAAAGCAATCGTCAATATGACGTTATTTAATTTTTATTTTTTAGTTGGCGTTTTAAAAAGTAAATAGTAAATGCATTCATAATAATTTGAGCTAATCACAAATATACATTTCAAGAGTGTACAAATTTGATTTATCTGTTCATTCTTTAATTTAGTCATGATTGGTCTTTAGATTTTCAATTCACTTTTGGCTTAGCGATTTTCCACGCACCAAGCTTGTATCTCAGGGATATCAATATAAGATCTCGTCCCATCTGTAGCCAGCTCCAGATAGGCACGATTTTAGATCCTTCTATTTCTTGCCACTCGACGGCTACCTCTGCAATAGGAATCTTAAGAGATTCAGCAATGTACAGCATTTCGACGTCAAAAGCCCAACGTTCAACGTGTAAGGCAGTAAAAACTTGACGTGCAGATTCGCGCGTGAGCAGTTTGAAGCCGCATTGCGTGTCATGTACACTTTTGACACAAAAGAACCAAACAAGAAAATGGAAACCATGCATCAGGAATAGCCTGAACAATGACCGCTTAGCCTTTTCTTCCTCTTCCAAATGAGCTCGAGAGCCACAGATAATGGCATAACAGAGAGACGTCTTATCAGGTGCATTGATGTAATCAACTAAAATTTAAAAAAAAATATTTAATTCCCTTTTATATTTGATATTAATTAAGAGATTAAATTAACTCACAATAAAATTGAGTATATATTATTCTTAGAAAAATTGAAAAAATATAAAGAATAATGTTATATATTTAGATATAATTTAAAAGCAAAATAACTTTTGTTTGCATAAAATAAGCATTGAAAAATTGTCTTACATTCTAGAATACTTCTAAGACTTTCATCCAATTTTTTTAAGTCGCTAAATGTTGTAGCACCATCTGCATCAGCAAATAGCAAAACGCTACCCCTAGCACTTTGCATTCCCTGCAAAGTAGAACAAATGTGTTATGCTTTATTTGTGATACAAAAAGTAATGAGAAAAGCCATGTGAAACTAACCAGTCTTACAGCACCTCCTTTTCCTCTGTTTTTTACTAAAGCTAGTACCCGCACAGCATCATACTTCTTAGCATAGTAATGCGCAACCTCAACAGTCTTATCAGTACTTCCATCACTAACTACAATTACTTCATACGAAAGCCCTGACTTTTTTTGTTGTTCTAAATACTCAAGACATTCATCTAACATTGGTGGCACTGAAACATAGAAATTTATTAAAATTTCTTTAGGTCACTATTTATAAGGTAAATCAATAAACTATAATATTCTTTTTTTATTATGTTCTTGACTAATATTTGTAAAGTAAAATAATTAATAAGCATTATTATTACGTCTTTCTTCTTCATTGTACGCAGGTACAATAACACTGATGTTTACACTCCAGTCTTCCTCCAAGGATGGAAATGGTCTCTTTTCCCCTGTTCTTAAGTCAAGATAATAATTTTCATCTTTGTATCGAAGCATGTTTGGATAAGGATCTGTGTATTTGCATATTACAAATACTGTTATAAGAAACTAAAAAAAAAAAACAAATATTATTGTCAGTAATGATCTTTAAACTTCCTAATAAGTAATGAACTCTCTTTGTCTGCCAAAATATGTTATAATACCAAAACTAAACTTACTTCTTTATTCATTAATATTGAAAAACTACTTTTGTACATCAATTACGATAATTTTAATTACATGCTGAAAGCAACTGACAAAAACTATACCGTTCAAAATATAACCTCATTATCGAACTCCAAATACTCACCAGCACCACAAGCGTGAACAGAAGCGCAATGAAGTATAGCCATAGTGTCTCGGGAGACATGTTAATCGGAAAAAGCAATTCCAATGGTTTTTAATTTGCACAAAGTTTTAACAACATTTCTTTGAAGTTAACGCAATTGCCTCTTCGACGTGGCATGCACCGTTCGCTCGTTCTCGCGCGTACAGCTGACGGCTTTTTCTTGTGTACACACAAAGCACTGTACAGTTGCAGATTCTATGGACTATACTGGCACATGGAACGAACTATGTACAAATCTTCTCTTAAAAAAGTGATGGATGAAATCTGTCATCACAATATATAAGACTGTTTTGATTTGTGTTGTAGACTCATTATACATTGGTCTACACAAAATAGGCGCGAAAATCTAATATGTTTCAATTTTCAAGATGAATTCTCGAGTTTATCTTCCTCTCTTAAAAAAGTGATGGATGAAATCTGTCATCACAATATAAGAATGTTTTGATTTATTGTTGTAAACTCATTACATTGGTTTATACAAAATAGACGCGAAAATCTAATATGTTTGAATTTTCAAGATTGAATTCTCGAGTTTATAAATATTTAAAACTTAATAATTAAAATAGTATAAGAAAAATTTCATTGTCATATTTGTTAAATTTATGTTATTATCGTTAATTTAAACTGATTGACAGAAACTTTTAAATTGAAACTAAATTGATCGTGTGCTCAT
>JAYJLV010000027.1:234531-249711 GCA_036873485.1 Torymus texanus | reverse complement strand
ACCTATGTTTTTCTTAAATAATTATCGTAGTGCTCGGTTAGCCCCATACTGCTCGGTTAGCCCCATTTTACGGTACCTAGTAAGGTAGATTTCTACGTTCCAGCTATACATCTCATTAACTTAACAATAGAGAGGAATTTTATTTTTTACTGCTAGATACTTATTTTTTCGTGTCTATAGATATACGGAAAAGTACAGAATATCTCTATATATATGTATTATAACGCGCAGCCGAAATAAAGAATAAGGCCTGAAAAAATATGCGACGACCGGGACTCGAACACACGGACCTGCGATTCAAAGACCGGTGCTCTACTAACCGAGCTAACATCGCGATGCATTTTTAGAAGCGCATCGCGAGTGACACTCTTACAATGCTGAATCTGCACTCTCGCCTTTCACGTATACGGGATACGCGGCGGAGGCTCGTCCGTGACAGTGTGTGTGTGTGTGTGTGTATATATATATATATACACACACACACACACACACACATATATACAAGCATAAAAATTATATCTTACATTAGAGGATGTCACAGTGATGTCTTGCTCAAGCTGTATGAACAATTTTGTATTTATAATTTTTTGGGAACATAGCCGACCTAGTAGCAATAGTTTTTAGTTTTATAGTTAATAGTTTAGCTTCAAGTAACCGGATCTACAGGGGAAATTCTCCTCTGCTGAATTTACTTTTGTAAATGTATTATATATAGTTTATTACCTTGTAATTTTATTATACTTGTACTCTGGTTTTCAATAAATAAATAAATAAAAATAACCAGCCGCTACACTTTGAACATAAACGTAAATTAAATTAATGAAATGTTATTAATAAAAACTTGACATGACTCAAATTTTGAGATTAGGTTTAAACATGTTCGATTTTCACGTTCGATAGCAACAAATCTAATCAATTTTATTTGTAAAAGAAAAATTTCATTTATAGTTACGACGTTCCTTTAAATTAACGGCAAGATTATTAATTTTGTGCCAGACATTTATAATTTAATAGTTATTGATTAATTAAGGTACTGTGAAAGATACTTGAAAATCATATGCATTGTTTGTTTATTCACTTCAACAGCACGATACTCAATTCATCTCATTCGGCAAAAGAGCTGGCCTAGGCACGGAATATTTAATTATTTATAATTGAGATTGTTCAAAAGAGATCCTCAATTAAAGATACTTAATGAGTAGAGATGAAGTTTAAACAAGCCGCTCCTTAATGAACCGCACAAATAATGTATTGAGCGAGGGAGCAATGGTTTTCTAAGGACTGTTATTCAAGGAAAAGATTTCTCGAATTCATTAAAATAATTTTTTCGTACTCGAGGTATGTGCCTAATGAACGTAATATTCTTTCGAGGAAGGAAAACGTAATATAAAGAAGAAAAAATGAGAGAAGAAAAGTGAAGGAAAATAGTGAAAGCTCGAAGGTCTGCGCCATTATATTGAAATCAAAAGTCGAGGTCTCGGCTGGAATTAGACTTTAATGCCTCAGGAAAAGTGGGTTATTAAAATAGGGAACACAACGCAATTAAAGTGCATCTCCGATATAAATTAAAATCGTTTTAAAGTACTTCCCATTAAGAATAAATTGTTGCTGTACTATATAGTTACAGAAAAAATAACAGTATAAAAATCTCTATATTTGGAATAAAGCGAGATTATTGACTTTGCAAACAAATTCGTTCGTTTTTAATATAAAACTACGTATTTAACCAATGAAAGTATTTAACGAAATATAGCTTTTAATAACTTTATTAAAGTTTCAGTATACATTTCTCTTCCAGTACAGTGGTTTTGCAACATTGCGCCAGCTTCCACTTTTCAAAAATAAACAAATCGCATGAAGCTTCACTCATGCGCAGTAGAAAAAGCCGCCCCGGTCTGTTTGTTTTTCCTTTGATCAAAGATGAAAACGCGGCCAGGGAAGAGCGCTAATAAATCACATATATCCAGCGCGCGACAGAGTGCAGCGCGCATACGTGATTTGGTATGCGCACGCGCGCGCGAGTACCATACACACACACACACACACACACACACACACACACACACATATATATATAGACATCGTAGCGAATCGAAGAAAACTCAGGTTTTTCCCGCCTCGCCGCGTTCCGTTCGCGCTATTATTTATAAATTCAATAAATTTCGTACGGTACACTTACCACGCGCGAAAGCGTGCACGCGAGCGAGATGTCGTACGTGTGTTGTTAAAGCTGCGATAATGTCGCTCGGATAAAATAATAAAAATCAATGAAATTTCAACTTATTTTATGATGAGAGGGTGTATGGGTTATTTGTTTTAATCAATATAAAACCTAATTTCACGTTTCATTTGGTTAGTAGAGAGCGAATAAAGACTCTTTTTAAAAGAGTATGTTGCGAATAAACTGTTGATTGATTAAATTCTGTATAATGATGGTTTTCCACTATCATAAGTTTACGAAAATTAACGTTTAATATATCGCCTCATAATACAGAAGAAAATAGAGTGAACGTTACTTGCTTTCTACAAAGAATTTACGTTGATTATGGTACATGATATAAAAATATAAATTAAAAAAATGTTGACCTCCTTTTTGAAGGTTTAAAAAAGACAAAAAAAAGTTGTACTTGAATGAAGTATATGAATTATATATATATAGGTTAATAATATTTATTTTACTAATACGAATATTTTTGACCAATTAAAAATTTATTTAGCTGTTTATAAAAGTTTTTCAACTTCTCCTAAATGAGCGTGTGTTTATATTAGTAAAAACTCGTTTTCAAACGTGACATTTTTTGCAAAAGAGAAGAGAGAACAAACTAATAGAATTTCACTGCAAAAAAAATTTCGTCGCTTTTCAAAAAAAATATATCATCAGATTTTGGAAAAAGCATTTGGAGAAAAATGAATTTCTCAATATAATATTTCTCGTTCGCGACCTCACTCGTCTATGTAACGTGTTTTTTGATTAAATTCTCAAGCTAGACCTCCTTTTCTTAGATTATAAAACGAGTATCCTCTTCTTCCCACCCTCTTTCTCTCGGTTCGAAATTCGCTCCATCGTCATTGAAAAAAATATTTTCCATTAAAAAGCTAAGAAAAACAGTTGAAAAAAGACGCGCGTACTCTCCGAGGAAATTGAATTTCCGCGCGGTGCTTATACAGTCCCACCGCATCGATAGCCGATCTAATGAAGAGGAAGGCGATAAAACGAAGTGAAGAAGAAGCTCCCTCGAACCGAGAGGAATATATTCCGGCGCGCGTGCGCGCGCAGGCGCGGTTTAGATCAAGATCCTCGTTAGCCGATAAGGGAATTATTGCGAGGGGCGTGGGGGAGGCCCTCCGACACATTGAATTAGAACGGACGTGGCTCGGCACGCGACAAAAAGACCTGCAGTAGTAGCGACCGTGGCGGCCTCAGTCGAATTAATGGACGGGGTCAGGATGAATTTTCAATAGATCTAACACGATCTCTCTCTCTCTCTCTCACTTTCAGGTGTCCTGGATAAGAAAGCGGGATTTGCATATCTTGACGTCCATGGCGCACACGTACACGAGCGACGCGAGGTTCACTGTTATCGGCAACACGGAGACCTCGGACGATTGGAATCTGCGAATAGATTACGTGCAGCCGAGGGACGAGGGCATATACGAGTGCCAAGTCAACACCGAGCCGAAAATACACAGGACGCTCTATCTGCGCATTCTAGGTGGGTTTTATTCCTTTTGCTCTCTATATACTTATACTTTCCTGCATGCGCATGTGTTTCTCCCTCTCTGTGTGTATATATGTGGAGCGTATATACGCGCTAGACTGAGAGAGAATCTGCAGAAGTTTCGGCGGCGAGCCGATATGTAATTTTCCCGGGGCTTCGGCTGTCGGCCCGCGAGTTATGTAGCGCGGAAATATTATTATTCGCGTATTTTTCTCTATGTGTTTTCGCGGTTAGCATGGAAATGAAGGGGGAAGTTTTCTGGTCCGACATTTGTTTGACCTACGAGTCAGCCTCTTTTTTCTCCTCGGCGCACTGTACAGAACAAAAGTTATGGAATCTAACGGCGAATTCGGCATGTTTGGCGAGCGAAAATAGCGTGTTTCGAATGCGCTGAGAGCGCGAAAACTAATGCTGGCCGAGCGGATTTTGCGAGAAATCTGCTGAATTTTTGCCGCTATTCGCCACAATTAACCAGCGCGAAAGAGTTAACGGTAAAATCTGCCAATATTGGCTTTGCATTTTAGATGATAACCAATTGTAACTGTAAAGCAGATAAAATAGATGTCTTTCAGTTCCCAGTGCTTTATTAATACTGTATTGCATTTTCAATAACTCGTCAATGTAAAATTTCAACATTTCCCAAGTGCTCTATGCGATATTTAATTTTCCGTTACTCTTTGAGTGACACATCAATGTATTATTTGTGCATGCTTCTATAAAAAATTCTTTTATTTGAATGTAGTAAAGTGTTATAGAGCAATATTAACAAGTCTTTAATTTTTACTAAAAAACAGAGAAATTTTGATTTTTAATCAGAAATTTGCTAAGACAGTAATACAATAATGTGAAAATAAAGCAAGTCATTCTATTGCCTTGATTAAAGACTTTTTTATAAAGACAGTTTTATAAAGAATTTTCACCAATAACTTAATGTAATCAGTCTCATAATTAAAATATTTTATTAAAGCTCGAGGGATGTCACAGTATTTCATGATAATTTCATCCCCGAATAGGAATATATTATAAAATGAGTAGAGCTTTGTTAATTTAATTACTACTACTCGCGACATTTATATGCGATATTTAATAACTACCTCTGAGGCAATTACATTTCTCAGCTTATATATTGATCTGTTGCCTGCAGTTAGGTGGTTTCGTTTCAGCCTTTTTCATTTAACCTTTTGACTGGTCAGAGCCTAATTTTATTGGCTCCTCGATTTTAAGCTACTTTACTTTTAGTACCAAAACTTTATGCGTTTTTAGGTACTGACATTTTATGAGTCTCTTAAGCGGTGCTTAAACGTAAAAAAGTTATACCATTTTGAAGACTGCTATGCGGTAAATAATGGCTTTAGATGAGAAACTGTGATTTCTTTCTTTCTTTACGAATCAAGGACAATGAAAATAAATAGAAAAAATTCATTTTTAATAGATTATTTAAAAGAAATTTAAACCTTTGCAAAGCAATATATTTTGGTTGACTTTAATTTAGTAGAATTACTGTTACTTATATAATATATGGGGTACAAGTCTATGGCTTCCCGAAATAACCGAATAAGTCCACTTTTCCAGTTCCCCAGAAAACAGGGTTTAATATTCAAACTTACATGTATAAGATCGGGAGAAACGAGATGAGTCGTGATATTTGACTAGTCAATTGACACATTCAAAACACATATTTACACGCTGGTTTGAACAGACTATACATTTTCTGATGCGTTCACAACGAGTAAGAGAACTCAACAATGTATTAACTTATCTGGTTATTCCGAGAACTATGGACTTATCTGATAGTGCGGTTCGCCTTTATTTTAGAGCTTATTCTTTAATTTAATTATGAAACGGGTCAACAAATTACAAAATTAGCAATTGTTCAATGAATTCTTCTAATTTATTCAAGAAATGTCTATTTTTCTGACATTTCTATTAAATTTACGACCATTTGTAATGTATTTTTATTGTACTAATATTGTAAAATTTTTTAATTTTTATAGTTTGAAAGTGTATAGGAATTTTTTAAATAAACAGATAAATATATATTAGCCATCATATTCACATTAAATTTGAATAGATAAAATAAATGATAACTATGATAAATGAAAAAAATGATGGGCTTATCTATCCGGTCATTCCGGGCACAAAATTTAGAAAATGGACTTATATCTGGTGACGTTTCGGGTGAATTGTAGCTTTACGGCAATATTTTTGCTAGGATTGAAATTCGTAAATGAAAAAGGCCTATTTGAAGATACAAAATCCGGAGTTATCTCGATTTAAAAAAAAATAAAAAAATGTGGACTTATTCGGTTATTCCGGGAAGCTACAGAAGTGTTTTATTATATTTATGTAATTAACTGTTATATAATCGTGGATTTATTTTTGTGTTGATGTATGTTACGAACATAGCTGTTGAAGTTATTTTAGCTTGTACGGCAAAACTATATACATTGTAAGTACTAGACGCGATCTGTACTAACAGCGATGGTAGTCTGAGAGGGGAGGGGATGTAGACGTCCCAGCGGCCCGACGAAGCGCCGTGCACGCGCGCTCGCGGTTACCGACCGCACGAGCATTCGGTGCTCGGACGCTACACACGCGACACCGACTCCACAGCGTTTAAACTTCTTGTTTTACGGCTACAGCATATTGTG
Source organism: Torymus texanus (assembly GCA_036873485.1). Taxonomy (NCBI): domain Eukaryota; kingdom Metazoa; phylum Arthropoda; class Insecta; order Hymenoptera; family Torymidae; genus Torymus; species Torymus texanus. Next base: position 243,341 of record JAYJLV010000027.1, on the reverse strand, counting down.
CCGGCTCGCACTTTTGTATTTCGTTAAGTAATCAATAAACTTTTGTTCAACTTGTGATACTGCGTGCTTTATTTATTACTACAACAATAGCAAATCAACAAATCAATGTACTGAAATAAGTCGTGTTGTGAAGCCATGTATTATCATGTATTACGTATATTTGATACTCATGTATTGGTGTGACGAGAACATGAAATGTGATAACAAGTTACCATGCTCGATGCACAGTAACTGTAGTGTTCAATTTGAAATTAAATAAAGTGTCACTTTGTTTTAAATTTTACAAATCACCGCAATAATCTTATTAAGTAAAATGTTAACCTTTATTATATCTTTTATTATTCTTTAGAAATATAAATAATTTTTTGAAAATACCTAATCTCAACTTACTACTTGGCAGTTTTGCTCAAATTTGTACGAGATTGACTTACTTAATTTTAAATGACATTATTTTTGCTACACAGATATTTTAATAGCTTGCATATGAAATATAATCTTTTTTATGAATTTAGCCTTAATAAATGTGTTTTTTTTTTGGGAAAGTTAAAGAGGGCTTGCATCCTTAATTAAGAGGATGTGCAATGCTCGAAAGAAAGGTTTTCATCTCTTTCATATTTTTTCAACTTAAGTACTCTGATGATTCAGCGAAATAAGGTTAACTATCAAATAATAGAAGCTAAAAAAGTACGAATTTAGAATGAAATTCATTCTCTTTTACAGAAATATACATATAATCCCTCAATTCAAGCAGATCCTTTTTACTTCCACTTGCTACTGTTACCAATAAATTTTTCATTTCTGCTTTATATGTAGATTGTTTTTGTCAAATTTTAATTGCCTATTAGATGCACACTCAATGCCATTAACATTTTAATTAAAGTACAATGTTATTTGCGGAATATAATCTCTTAACTAAAAACATTATGTTATAATTTTATTCCTAACATGAATAGAAAAAGTACATCTATATTTACGTTCATTTATTCAATGTTCAATATTGCGCTCAGTCGATTGAATTTTTGTAACTTTGGTACCTTGTCCTTTATGTCTTTTAGTAATTTGTCGGTTTTGCCTTTTTCTAACTTTTCCAATCAGTGATAGTACGGATACGCAATCTTTGTCTCTTTTTTCTAAAGCTCGTTGTAATGTATAATATCGAATACAAGTTCTCGGCTCGATTAAAATAGACACACACAGAACAAAAGTTAATTAGCACAAAATAAACTATAATCAATAATTTTATTTATATATATAAAAAGTTGAATCCTAACATTACAATGGAAAACAAATCTTTGACTTTGGTCAGTATCGTCAAAAAATCCGAAATCCGTGGAAAAACAAAACGAATCTATAACTCCAGGCTCTGCGCGTAATTGCTATGCAGCTGCGCAACTGGAACTTGGCCGAATCAGTTCAGTTCAGTTGAGTTGTGCGCTCGCGCGTGTGTGTATGTCTTTCGAAGAAAATTCTCGCGCATTCTCGGGGCTGGCGGGAGCGTCCCACTTAAAAATCCAGCCTGCTCGTTCACGCGGCCGACTCCCCCCGGGATATTTTTCTTTTTCCCAAACTCGCTCCCTTTCCCCCATTAACTTAATAACCGAGCTCGCACTCGTACACGTATTATACGTATGTGTCTATGTAGCTGTGTGCACCTGTATACCTATATGCTGCTCTTTCTATATATCACCCTCCCTCTCTTTCTCTCTCTCTCTCTCTCTCTCTTTGCAGACGTCCAGGCGGAGATTGCGGGTGCCGAGGAGGTGTACGTGAGGAAGGGCAGCACGATCAGCCTGACCTGCACGGTGAATTCGCAGGGTGTGCCGCCGAGCAACGTGACTTGGTACCACGGCGGTGCGATCATCGACTTCGACGGCCCTAGGTACGTTTATATATACATATATATATCTATATCTATATACTTATACACGTACATTATCTAAATATATCTATATATAGTAGTACGCGGTAGAGATTTCTCGCCCTATTGAGCGCGCATGCAAATGCAGTGAAGGGGGAGGAGGTGGGAGGGTTGGAACGGTGACTTCCGCGAGCTACGCGCGCGCGGCATTATGAGCGCCTGAACGCGAACCGTTATGGCAATAGTTTTCGGCTTCCAGGTGACAATTTCGAGTTCGCCGAAGGAGGTTCGAATGCTCGCCGAGGGACGGGGAACTACGGGGAAAGAGAGTGACAAAGTTGCCAATTTTAGAAAGCGTCGCTGCAGTTGGAAATGGGTATTACAAATGGGTATATGAAGCTCTGGAAATTTTAGGTAGCGGGACTTTTCATGTTTGAAAAGGCTTAATAAAAGTGATGATTTGTGTGTTTCCGGGAAACGATAACAACTTTGATCTGATTTCGAATTTTCGTGGTAAAATAGAAACTTTATGAAAAGAACTATCGTTTTGGTGTAGAAGTTATTTGAAAAACTTTTCGTTCCATTTTCGAATTCAAAATGCACTTTACAATTCGGGATAGAATCTGTAATTGAAACCCTTGCTATTAAAAAGTTGATACAGTCCATTTCTAATTCTAATTCTATTTACTTAGTGTAATATCAATTTAACGAGTATAGCAAATAACATTTCAAATCTTCATATTTTAGCAGACGAAGAAAACTTGAATTCGTGTATTTTAATTTTATCATTATTTTATTGAATTCTGAAGCCATTTTTGTTTCAACAACTATTTCCAGAAATTTATAGTAAATGTCTATTAATTTATTTTTATTTCAATCAATAAAAAGTCAGTTAAAAAATATTTGTCAAGATAATATTAAAGTTCTTTGAAATTCGAATAATCCATATCTTTGAAATGATGTGAAAGTGCTGCGCTGAACAAAGTTAAAATGGCGTGGTACGGGATAAAATATTAAGCTTCTTTGGGACTTAACTTAATTTCTAAAATCTGCTACTCTTTCTACGTAGTTACGTAAGAAAATCCCCTTAACATGTCGGCTCTTTTGTAAAATTTAATAAAAAATCATTTTCATCATATTTTCCACATTCATCAATGAACTTTGTTAAACGAGTATGAATTCTTTACAGTTTTTAATCATGATAATAACAATAATAAAGGCATACATTTAGAATACATAAAGTTAAGAATGTTCTTTATCATGGTTCGTAAATATGTTTCATTCAAAAGTACATATTATTATTAATATTTTTTCAACTCATCTATAGGAAAGTATTGATATATTGAAAGGGAAAGAGCGTAAGTAACGTGAAAGTATCAACAGTGGAAAGATTTTAAAGAATATCTTTTTGATAGTTTAGAATTTCAGGTAAAAGTAACAAGTTAAAGTAATATTTATATAGCAATTTGTTGACGGTCTGAAATTAAAAATAAAAGATATTTGTATTATATATTGTTAGAATTGAAAAATTCTTTTGTTATCATCGCTATGTTTGTGGGAAATTTTTATTAATATTTAAAGTAGTTTTATAATAAAATCATTTTCATAGCTAGCAAGGTAAAAAATTAAATTCATTTTATATAGTTGCAGACTTCATTCTATAGTAATTCTGATATTATTTTTCATTGAAAAATTTAATTAATAATAATTTTGCGATACATATAATGAAGTATTTCCTCTATGTTTACTTTTAACACCATCTATAATTAAATATAGACAATAAATTTCCTCATGTAATTATTTGTTCCCAAAATTCACATTTCACGAGTGTTTCGCACATATCCACTGTCTTCCTAGTTTAGCCATCAAGTCCTGAATCACCGTGGACAGTTTTTCATGAAATATTTTAGCGCCCTCTCTCCAAAACAACGCAGCATTGATCCGAGCTGGGCCTTCGTTCAGTCTCTCGTCCGACTTTGATTCTTCGCCGAAGTTTCGCTCCTCTGAAAAATTAAAATCACTTTACGACTGGTTGACTATGAATAGCATCTGAAATACGGCTTTTTATTGTAAATTCCCCGGGTAACATTAAAAAGTTAACGACCGTAAATCCAATGCATATTAAGGTCCCGCGTTGCTCTTAAAAACGAAGCTTCAAACAGAAAAGCCTATCGCGTCTCGTGCGCGTGAGAATAGCGTATATTTTAATAAAAAGAAATTTTTTATGCTCCCTTAGCTCGTGAGCGCGTAAATTTCGAAAATAAATTAAGCTTCCATTATTGTTTTATTAAAGTGCTCGGGGGTAGTGTACCGTTAGAGGGGTGAAGAGATGCCGTTAAGAGGTCGTTTGACTTATAAAGAGTTCATGATGCTTACTCAATTAATTGATAAAGAATATAAGTAGCGTGCAGAATGTGATACTATAAAAGGATAGGTGGAGTTTTTAGTGCCTCGCTAATAGGGTTCTTAATTTAAATATTTTAATTTAAACATCTATCCAAATATAGGTTATTTGATAAATATTAAGATTGCTCCCGATGTTTACATGATATTGATTCGTAAAAAAACCAGAGATTTTTTTTCATTTGATGTACAAATATGATCTGATAAATTCTGTTTTTTTAACGATAAACGCGGATATTAATTACATTTTTTTAGTCCAAGGTACGATATTTCCATAGAATCGAGTAATTTCCGCTAAAACGATGAAAAATATTTTGAAAGTTTATGTATCTAAAAATATCACAAGAAAGAAATTGCGGGAAAATAAATCGAGAATAAAATACTACATGCAAGCGTTTTGGTTAAAGTTGTTTGACTAAGTGGATATTCAAATTGCTACCACTTTCATATTTGTTGCGAAAACAAATTAATTTTCCATTGCAATATAGCATAACTGGGCACGCATACGGAGCATCGAGTACATGAGAAACGTACAATCGATACGTCGGAAAAATGTAGAGGAAATTTTTCGAAACAGCGGCGGTCGCCAATAAACTTCGATTAAACAAGTAACTTTTCATCCAACTTGTTTCAGGATTTTTACAAGTGGCTCGATACTTAAGGGGATAACAGACTCGCTATTACGACAAGAAATTTTGTTTTGGTAGAGCCTGGAAGTTTTTACTCACTTTTTTCCAAGTAAATATATAGCTCGAAAGATTCTTCTTTTTTTTTGGGGCACTTTATCAATAAGTTGTCAAGTGAATATTCGATAACTAGATTTAAAGATGTATTTTTAACATGGAAAAATTTTATAAAAATATTTCCTGCCAAAGTCTGATAAGAAAATAAGAAACTTCATAATAGTTTAGTTTATGAAAAGTAAAAGCAATTTCTATAAAATTTATAAAGTACTTTCAACTTAGAAATTGAATTGTTTTTGTTTAAATTACACCGATCTCTAAGCTGGATAACGTAAACCGTCTTTGTACATGGTTTTCTTGAACAAAAAAGTTAATTGATGCGAGGCTAAGCACTATATATACTCCGAGGAGTTAGAGGGTTTAAGAGTAACTGAATAATAAATCGTTCTCCGTATCCCGGACTTGGGTAGTATAGCTAGCAAGCTTTTTTTTTTGCGCAAAGCAACGGTCGGCGCTTAATTATAATTTTACGAATGTGCCGCGCACGATTCCGTCCCCCGAAATTGCGCGGGCGCGCGCACGTCCGATGACAAACGTAAAGTCGATGGTGGCCGGAAAATCTTTCGCAACGCGCGCCCCCGCGCCGATAAAGTCCGATTAAGCGAGCAACTTTTCACGGAGCTTGCGAACTGTCCTCTCCCGCGCGCCCGCGCGAATGCTTTACGGCCATCCGAGGTGGCGATAAATTCGTCCTCAGTAATAAAGCTAATACGATAATTCTTACGGCTCGCGTCGTAAACAATGGAAATTCCGACGAAGTAGCCGCAATTGGCGCTCTCCTCTCTTCTCTCTCTTTCTCTCTCTCTCTCTCTCTCTCTCTCTCTCTCTCTCTCTCTTTTGCTTTCTGTGAAATTTAAAATTTCTGTCTCTCTCACTCACGCGTAGTCGCGATAAACGCAAAATCGATACGTGTCGCCGAGGAAAGGAGCCTTTCGCGACAGCGTGTCGTCGATAAAGTTCGATTAAGCTCGGGCGATAGAGAGAGAGAGAGAGAGAGAGAGAGAGAGAGAGAGAGAGAGAGAGAGAGAGAGAGAGAGGGAAAGTCCGCCGTGAGCTGTATTGAATTGTTTACGCGTACACGAGTTGTTTTCGCAGGAGCGAGCGATCGAGTGAATTCAATTTTTCAGGTTCAATTATTTTTCAGTTTCGTCCATTTTGCGCTCGACCGAACAACGCTCGCATCTCCCTTTTGTTCTTGCTCTCAGTGGCCCTCCGCGCGCCGGATTTTCGGATTTAATTAAAGGCTTTAATTAGCTCTTCCGAAAAGCCGCGCTTTTCCGCAAGTGTCGCGAGATTACGAAGTCTCCAATTATCGGAATTTGCTTCGGCAAGGCTCATTTACTCTGCGGTGAAACACGCGATTTGGCCATTTGGTTCGCGCGAGCGAAGCAGGAGGAGGAGAAGAAGGAGGTGGAGTGAGGCTCCGTGAAAAATCTAGGCAAGAGGAGGGATTTTTTACGGTTTTCCTATTTTTTTTTTTTTTATTGTGCCCGAGAAGCTTTTAGCTGCAGCTCTTCGGTGTTTGTTCCATTTGTAAGCGGTGCCGTTAATGAAAAACTTGGTCTAGTGGAGTAGAGCGCGTATTTACTGATTATTTATCGCAGCTTTTTATATAAATAATAATTAGCGTAATCGGAGTAATGAGGGTATGCTTATAACTATACTTTTGAGAACAAAATAACGAGATAATTAGCGTTTAAATGCTTTTATTAACGTTGAGAGGCGTTTCAATATTAAAATTTTAAATTGAGTAGCGCATAAAAAATTCATTTACTACTCAACTTTTCAATACTGCCGCCTTAATCCCGTTAGCGTCTTTCATGGAGAATAACATATTCGAACTGTTACGGCGCCGTTAAATTTTCTTGAATAGATGCGCGCGCATTATTATTGAAATAAAATGTAAAATATCGTTTTTGCGTTAAATGAATCTTTAACTGCTACAAGGTAATCGTCATAAGTATCAAGTATAATATAACGCTATAGCGAGTTTTTAATTTTGGCTTTTCTTTGTATAACAATGTAATTATTCGTGAAGCACCTTTGTAAGTACAGACCTAAATTGCCTTACTCTAATTACGAAAAGAGAAAAAAAATTATAATTACTAACCATTTACATATATTTTATCTTTATACAATATTCAAATGACTCGATGATTACAATTATTACCAAGTCAAACGACATCAGGATTAACGAAAATCAATTCTAATATTTAAGTAGTTTAGCACTACGCTCGGTCAGACACTCTATAAATCATTCGTAAATAATTGACTACACGCAATCGAGCGGTCATCTTTAAACTAAAATTAAGTTGGCAAATACACGTTAAGTTCCGGCATTTCATTCTCTCTGCGCTCACAACAACAACAGCCCCCTATGCGCACTTAATTCCCCATAAATCCGTCAAACAATCACCGAAGAGGCTATCTCTCCGCGGCCGAAACAAAGAAAATAACTTACTCTAGCGAAGCCATAAAAGCCATCTTTCTCTCTCCCTCCCTCTCTCTCTCTCTCTTCTCCTAGCAGAGAAGATTCTACAATGACGTCGTTTCCGCCTCCCACTCCCCAAAATCTCTGACCAACAGTCGGCCCCTTAATACCCACGCCCTCTCGCAACAATAACCGAAAGAAGAGGAGCAAGCGAGAGAATTCGCGCGAAAAGCCGCGCAATTAATCAAAGAATTATTCGAGGGGTCCGCGTACGTGTATATATATATATATATATATATATATATAGTCTTCCTCTTTCGCCGATAAATCAAAGCCTTCTCGTTCGCTCTCTCTCTCTCTCTCTATCTCTCTCGGCAATTAAGAGGGCGAGCGTAACTCTCTTCTCTCATTGTGCGTTTGTTCTCACCGCCTCTCTCTCTCTTGTGCATAGGGGCGGCGTGTCGCTGGAAACGGAAAAGTCGAAGGGCGGCACGACGAGCAAGCTCCTGATAACGCGCGCCTCCCTCGGCGACAGCGGCAATTACAGCTGCGTATCCAGCAAGGCCGCCCGCGCCACCGTCGTCGTCCACGTGCTAAACGGTAAGTGCTCTCTCTCTGCCTAGCTATTGTGCGCACTCCACTCCAACCCCATCCCCCTCCTCCTACCTACACATCCCACCGCCTTTCCCACGCCTCGTACCCGTTATCTCCGTCTTCTCGCGTTCTCATTGTTCTTATGGATCCAGAGACCAAGAGAAAGACCAGAGTCTACCCCTGTGTGTGTCTGTCTGTGCGTTTGTGTTAGCGCGTATGTCTCGACGTTTTGCTGGAGCACGCGTACGCTCTCGACGTCGCATTAGGTTAATTTGGATGGCGAGGCGCGCGCGCGCTCGTAAAGTGGCCATTTTTAACAGCTCTTTGAACTCTTTTTTCACTCTGTTGCTGTCTTTTTTTTGTACAAAAGGCCGGCTTACGTTTAATTCTTTTCGCGCGTTCTTTTTTCTTTGTTTTTTGTTGTTTTTTAAAAAGGCGTCAAAATGGTGTGCTGTTGTGTGGCTTTGAATACGGAAGACGGAGAATTTTTCGCAAGAGGTATGCGGTTTAAAGTGGATGATTAAAATAAGGCTAGATTTAAGCCTAAGAAGATTAAGAATATTTTTTTGTTGATTTATTTCGGTTTTTATATTAAAACTATATCCTTTTTTATATAAATATTGTTAATGTAGGTCGCTCGTATAAGACCTAAGAGTAATGTAGGTATTTGTAAATATATTTTATACCACTCTAACCTCAAAATTATAACTTTAATATGATTATTCGGCTCTCGTGGTATAAAATACTGTATGGCACTGGTGCGTAAGGTGATTTTTACCGC
>JAYJLV010000027.1:200275-212769 GCA_036873485.1 Torymus texanus | reverse complement strand
AGATAAGCGAAATGGCCATTTTATAGCCAGTTCCTAATTTAAATGGCCATTTACTAGGTAGAAAATATTTTGGATTTTCACCAGGGATATTAAACATTTTTTAAAATGAAGCCTGCTTCTATATTAATAACTAATATTATTCATCAATACTTAATTCAATGTAAATCATGAAGTATAATATCTATGGACACCCGGAATAACCGAATAAGTCCACTTTTTTTGAAAATCGAGATAACCTCGGAATTTGGATCTTCAAATAGACCTTTTTCATTTACCACTTTCAGTACTAGCTAATATATTGCCGTAAAGCTACAATTCACCCGAAATATAACCAGATAAGTCCATTTTTCAAATTTTATGCCCGGAATAACTGGACAAGTCCATCATTTTTTTCGTTTACCGTCGTTATCATTTATTTTATCTCTTCAAATTTAATGTGAATATGATAGTTAATATATATTTACCTGTTTATTTAAAACTTTCCTATACACTTTCAAATTATAAACATTTTAAAATTTTACAATATTAGTACAATACAAATATAATTCAAATGGTCGTAAATTTAATAGAAATGTCAGAAAAATAGAAATTTCTTGAATAAATTAAAAGAATTTATTGAACAATTGCTAATTTTGTAATTTATTGATCTGTTTCATAATTGAATTAAAGAATACGCTCTATAGAATAAAAGCGTATCGCACTATCAGATAAGTCCAGAGTTCTCGGAATAACCAGTTAAGTCCATACTCGTTTTTAACGCGTCAGAAAATATATAATCTGTTCAAACCAGCGTGTAAATATGTTAATTGACTAGTCAAGTATAGCAACTCATCTCGTTTCTCCCGATCTTACATATAAATTTGAACATAAAAAACACGTTTTTCTCGGAAACTCGAAAAGCGGACTTATTCGGTTATTACGGGAAGCCACAGATATATTCTTATAATAAGTAGATACAGTCATTATTAGGTCAGACAGCTCCTACTAAAGCACCCTTCATATACTCACACATTAATACGAAATTATTGCAAGAATAAACATTTACCTTAAATTAAATAACAATATAAGAAAAATTATTACAAATAATGAAAGTACATATTAGTCACTAGTTCGTCAAAATGATTTAAAATACCTTATTTTTACTAAAATCTGTACCGAAAATAAACATCTTGTTTTACGGAATATAAAAAAGCAAGCAAATGCTGCAGATGCATCAAGCAAATGAAAATTCAAAAAATAGAGAGAAACAAAGCAGCAAAGATTCACATTGAAACGTGAGCGCGAACTCCATGCAATAATAGCAGAAGCGTAAGAGCACAGCAGCCGTGGCTGTATTAGCCGACACATACATATATATCCATATATGTATAGCAGGTAGGGGGTCGCTGCCGGCGTATACCTCAGGGAGTCGTGAAATTAGCGAAAAATACAGCCGAGTCAATAAAGCAAAATGAAGTGGAGGCACGGTATACATACGTAAGGGCGAAATTAGAATAAAGCGAAAGTCGACTATAGCTGTGAGCAAAGTAAGTAGATAGGGCGTGCGCGAGCATGAAAGAAGAGGCGAATAAATAAGAGGCCGCCATGCTCACCTATATATATATAGATATGCGCGCTCGTGCATGCCTATATTCGCATGTGCACGTGTATGTGTGAGTTGTATATACATATACGTACAGGTGGCCTCGGTGGTTTCGGCGTGCGCTTAGACGCCGCGAGCTTCTCCAGGACTCTATTGTGCCGCTCCCAATCCCCGGGCTTCGCGAGAGCTCTGCGCAATTTTCTTCTAATCTTCTCCCTATGGCCGGCCGCCGCGATAAAACGAAGAAATTCAACTGTGAAACTTTAAATCGCCCGCAAGAAACTCCTCCACTCGCTCTCCTCGCTCTCCTCGCTCTAACTCGTCGGGACGCTATTTTCAGCTCCGATCGCCCGTACGTGCACTTCGCCATCTCTCGCGCGCCTCTGCACTTGCCTTTTGTTCGCCTCCCTCTCCCCTTACCACCCGTCGACCCGACGTTTTTTCCTCCGCAGGCGAGAGTAAGAATAGCAGGAGAAAAGGCATTTTCATAACACGTATTACCGAGATGTTCGTTTGGATTTTCTTGCACGCGCTCTCGCTCTCTTGTCGACTTGCTGCATATTATATACTTTTATTTGTTTTTCCGCTAGAGCGCGTGGGGAAATTTTTCGCTCGACTCCGAGACATGCAGCCCTATATCCTGGTTCTTAAATTCGAGTAAATTTTTCAAGTTCTTTTTTAAACGTTTATTATGTGGAATGTTCGTACATCAGATTTTGAGAATTCCTTTTCTTTGTGATTGTTACATTTTTTTACAAACATTGTAAACAGTCTTTGACTTTAACGCTACATCCCTACATAAACATTTATTATTATACTGAACACAATGATAATAATATTTGTTAAAAATTTTTTCAATAAGCTCTTGTGGACATATATGTAAACTTTATCATTTGAGCATCATGTGTGGTGTAACGAAGAAAAAGCAATTTTTCTTCGTTTTGCTCGTAATTTCTCTTTAAGCGTTGTGTTTACAAGTAATGAAAAGCTACTATGAACAGGGTAAATCATTTTTTATCTAGGCAATCATACTTTAAACGAATCAAGTGGTCAATGAGATCGATTAATCTTGTCGGTCTATTTTAATTACGACCCATATCCAACCGGTACTACAGAGTCTACAGCCCGGGAACATAATTCGGGATGAACGCCGGACGACATAATGCAATAATTTAAGTGCTTGGCTTCGTGGATATTCAACGTGCGTCCCACCATTTATGGCTTATAGGTTACACGCGCGTTATTAAAGTATGTATAGGTTCATGCAAATTATGTGGTTACGATGAAAATCAGATTTTTTGTGCGTTAACACGGCTAAGATAACTACATCACCTAAAACGTAATAATTATTATAATAAAGATGCCAATGATTAATTATAAAAAAATTATATTATTTTGTCCCAATTTATCAGTTTTTCACACATAGTTAGAAATTTTTCTATTGTATATCTTATACGTTATCTAAACCATAAATAGAAACATATTTTGTTTTCTACGAAGCAGACATAAAAATAAATTATCATAGCTTATTCCTCTTCGCAATATGTAAAACAATAATTTACGTTTTATATTAAAAACATCTCTATGTAATTGAGACTTCAAGCCTCAAGCATTGCTATAAATCAATTCCTTCCGTATTTTCAAAGTTCCAAAATTGTATAGAAATCAATAATGTCCCAGACAAAATAGATCACCGCTTTATTTTTACAGACACACAATGAGGAGATTGCCAATCAAAATGATATAATATTAAAGAAACAGATGTCCTGCAATCTAGGCTTCAATTTATTTTCATTCAGCATATCGCACGCATCCATCTCCGTTTACAACCGAAACGGGCTACTTTACAATATCGATCTGTCACGTCGGTCTGGCCACAGGCGCGCACATAACACGTACCCGCGCGACAAACGAGCGCGCTGCATCTCTTTTCTCGGCGGCTAATCAGGGCGAAGAAGACGGATCCTCGGCTCTACGCGCGACCTAGACGCCCTCCTCCCTGACTTTCCGCTGATAACCGGCTTACCGAAACAATGGGTCGAAAGTGAACTGAACCAAGAAGTTGGATGTCTCCGCGTTTGCGTGCTAGGCGAGCTTGGACTCTCGAAAGTTCCTTGCTACGCTAAAGATTTCGGAGAGTGAGCCGAAGGATGGTGTTAAAAAATCCATTATCCAAGAAGTTTCGAGGTGTCGAGAGCCGGGTAAGTCCGCGCCAGCGAGTGGATCGTGAAATATTTAGTTGGACTTTTGACCGCGGAAGCATCTTACCGGTGTACCGACGACAGTTCGCCATCCGCGCGCGATGTTTCAGTGTTTTCAGGTCGACGAGAGAGATTTACTATGTCCAGATTGGGAAGTAACTCGGTGAATAAAGTAGATAAAGTTTGTAGATTATTCGTAGAAAAAAATAACAAGTCACGGTAAAAATAGCAACCTACTTACTAGTTTGCATAAAGATTATTTTAAATAATGTATGTGACTTTAAATGTTTACAACTCTTTCCAGTTTCTTAGATGCTGTTATCGTCAAGTTTATATAGATAACACAAATTTAACTAAAATACCAAAAACAACTTGTGTGCGCAACGATGTTTTGACAATTAATTGAAGTTTTTTATACCAAGACCAATATGTTTATAACAGGTTTCAGTTATTCACATACTTTTAGATTAAATCTAATATAGCATTGATAGCCTTGATAAAAAAGGAATACAGTCCTAATCACATCGCTGTTAACAAATATCACTGAACCTATTTTCAAATAGATTCATAATTAAAAGAAAAAAGTTAACCAAAAGGCTAGCCGCTGAATTAAAAAATTAAAATTAATTGATCTTGCAATATTAAAGAAGGGTTTTAATAAAATATCGATTTCAGTTTTAAATTAAAAAAAAATACGGTTCTTAATGGAAAAGTTTTCACTAGTGAAAAAATGTCGGTATCAAATTATAATCTAGAAATTAAACTTTTCAAAAGAATCGTATTTGAAGTTAATGAATACTTACAACAACTTTTATTAACTTTTCAATGACTTCCTTGCTTCCTCCTGCAATGGATCTATCAAATTATAAAAACGTGAATCCAACGTAACTGCACTACATTATTAAAGTATATACAATTGAATCTCATAAAAAACAGATACACTATAGTTAATAATAGGAAGGTTTGTGATAATATTCACTAAAAATCCAAATAAATATAGAATAAATTTACCTCCACTTTGATGAGTGAGCTATGTTACTGGTTTTTTATTGAGGAGTCAAATTCGTTCACAAAAGCGTTATTGACGTTATCAAGACAGCTATTTCGTGTATCTATTGTTTCGTTACACATTCCACCGTGACAAAACCATTCGTTTTATAATTGTCTTGAATTGTTTTGATGTGTTATTGACATTCGCCATCCTACTCCCACTATTTATAGACTATATACAGTTATCTTTATCCCTTTCTCAGTCGAATAGTTGGTATTTTCAAACAAATAAAAACGATTACACGGTATTTTTCAAACTTAGAAGGTGCCGATATTTGTTATTTCTGATGTACAGACTATGTATGGACTATGTATAGATTACGCATGTTCATTTTCGAATATAATCTATACATAGAACATTATGCATAATTTATGCATAGACTATATATAATTTTTTTACATGGGGAGTAAAAATATTAAAAATTCAATTTTTTATTTAAAACAATGTAAATCCAATTAGGTAAAGATTGCAAATCAGATTAAAATTTCATTTTTATCTGTTGAAACAAATATTTCTGAGTAAAACATCCTTTCAAAAACCTTTTACAATAGGATGACATTTTCCAACCCTTAACGACTTACCAACGACTTAACACACATAACTATGTGTGCAGAAGGTAATTTGAATATATGTTACTGGACCAAATAGATGTAGAAGGTGGATGAACTAAGTATATATATTTATAATATTATTAAAATGAATTCGTCAGACACGATATAGAAACAGGGCAGAACAAATTAAAGAAAACTAAGAAATATAACTATAATAATTTCAAAATTTTAAAGTAATTATTTTTCAATTAAGTAAGCAATAACATGACGGTTTTTTAAAAAGTATACATTAAACCTGCTGACGTGAGACGCAACTTTTCCTTGATAGAAAGCTGATAACCCTACAAAGATTCATAATCATGTCAGTATTTTCATGCCCGTTGCGCATGCCGCCGTGCTATCACACGCCTTTACCCAAACCTCTACGTGGAATCCCACACCCCACGCGCCAAGAGATCAATGGGCCGCGTGCAAGCTCTCCCCCATCTGAAGGAATCGCGCGGGTGGGTATACACCATTTCCGTAACATCGGATATTTCTGTGTGCGGCTGCGGCTGCACATACACATACACACACATACACACGTACACGTGGCGTTGGCGGCGGAGCTAATACACGAGCCCGCGGTTTCCACATGAATCAGTCGAGTGCGCCGCGACGAATGACGCGCACATCCGAAACCGTTTTCCACGCGTAGAGGAGAGACGGAGGATCTTGCGCGCGAACTACGCGAGTCGCAGCTGCGCGCGCCTGCTTGCTCGTGTACACGCGCTGCGACTGCGTCGATCGTAAATATATCAAGACGACGTGTGCATGTGTTAGTATGTGTGTATGTATAGATGTAGGGGTGCCTGTGTGTACCTACAGTGGCAGCGGGTAGGATGTTGCTATAAGCTTTGTATGGCGTGGAGGTGGGCTACTCCTTAATTTAGTGGCGCACGCCGGATTGATGAATATGATGAAAATTCGTCGCCTTATGACGGTTGGCAGTTGTTATTGTATTAATTTTCTTATGATTTTCAAGCTCTATATATTCGGATGAGAATAATTCATTACGTTATTTTATTAACTATGAGACTTTACAAGTGAATAATTATAAATACGATAATCGAAATGTAATGGTAGGCATGTATGTTAAGAAGAAATACATATCCATTTATTTCGTAACTAGCATATATTTCAATATTGTAATTGCATTATTTTACTAACACTAGTAACGTTCAACGCGCTTCGCTCATATTCATTTTCATTATTTGTTTATTTATTCATTATTTTTTTTTTTTTTTAGGTTATGACCAAGATCAATTTCAATTTAAAAGTTTCTGTCAATCAGTTTAGAAATGAAGTTTTTCTCAATTAGATGATGAAATTTTCTTACACTATTTTAATTATTCAGTTTTAAATACGTATAAACTCGATAATTCAATCTTGAAAATTCAAACATATTAGATTTTAGCGCCTATTCTGTATAGACCAATCTAATGACAACAACCAATCGAAACAGTCTTACTCAAGTTTTTACGAGAAGATATTATGCTGCATATATAAGTTAAATGAAAACGTGTATTGATATGAAAAACTTTACGTAATGTATTTTGACAATGAGCATCATTTAATAAATCTAATTCATTTAATTTATCATCTAAATTTATGAGTATCATTTTTGTAAACTCGTCTCAGTGATTCTCTAAATAGAATTCTACATAATTAACGAAGAATAAGTGAGTCTACACTTGGAGTTGTTTAAGTAAAACCTTTAGTCGCATTCAACGTCATATTTTCATCAAAAGAAGAAATTATAGTGGCTTACATTTACCTTCAAGTTGACTGCGAAAAGTTAAATTACAAAAAGATAATGTACTTTTGAATAATTCAATTGTTTATTCGTTTCAAAGTACTTTAAAGTTAGCAGAAGTTGCAAGAAAAAGTTTTTTATTCTTCGTTGTGACTTTAAGAATGATGACAGCTATTTCGATCATAATTAAGAACATTAAAGATGCATACAAAAGCAAGATTAAAGTTCTTTTAAAATCTTATAAAGGAATAAATGTATTGTTGATGCAGGAAAAGTATTGTTTTCCAATTATTATAAGATTTCCAGAAAAAAGGCCGTTTCCTCGAGAGAAATATAATGTATCATTATTTAACATTTATTAAATATTGAAAATCTTCTCTACAATGTATAATAAATACTGACGCATTCACTTAACATGACGATTGTAACAATGTGTTTAAATATTAAATACGGATATTAAAGATCAAAATTACTTTTTATTTTTATATCTTTTTAATAAACTCTATCTTGACTTAAAAAACTTCGAGTATTTTATTTTTATCAGAAGAGACATCAGAAGAGCGTATAAATATACGCTGCTTATTATCTTCTCTTTAAAAAGTGATGGATGAAATCTGTCATCACAATAGATTGGTCTATACAGAATAGGCCCGATTATCTAACATGTTTGAATTTTCAAGATTAAATTCTTGAGTTTATAAATATTTCAAACTGAATAATTAAAATAGTATAAGAAAAATTTCATTATCATATTTATCAAAGTTGTGTTATTATCGTTTAATTCAAACTGATTGACAGAAACTTTTAAATTTGAACTAAATTGATCGTGTGCTTATATAACCTCAAAAAAGAATAAATGAAATAATGAAAATTAATACGCGCGAAGCGCGTTGAATCTAGCTAGTGAAATTAAAATCTCCGTGAAAATTGGAGCGCCAGTTTGAACTCGGTATAACAGTATTCGTACGGGGACAAATTCGACGGATGCCGAGCGCGATACAAATTTATGAAGCTCTCTCTCCTCCGGCATTATTTAAGTTTGCATTTCATTTCAATTACCGCGTATCAATTTCTCCCATGCGCGCGAAAATCCAACGGCTGTGCCTGGCGCACGTTTTAATGATGAATCGCGTTACATTATTAAAAGGCAAAAAGAGAATGGGAGAGAACAGAGGGCGAGAGAATAGTCGGCGCTCCGATTATTTGCTATTAAATTTGAAAGCGGGACGAGCCCGATGATCCACGAGAGCGAGCGCCAGCGGGGTCCCACCCGCATGAATGAAAATTTAACGCTTCTACAAAAGAACAGGCTAATTCTCACTTGAAATGAAAAGAAATAGAAAAAATAGAACGGTTGTAATTTTGCAATTAACTACACGTTTTTTCTTTTACAAGATAAAACATTTTTTCATTTATTTCAATATCGCATTACCTTGCATAGGGAGAACGTGTAGCGTTTGTGTCCTCTTTTTGCGACGAATCTGATATTACCTAATTTAACTATCAAATTAAAAGCAATTACACTTATACGTACCAGAAAATTCTGAATAAAAAAGGTAAGACAAACGGAATCCGAGTAATATTTTTCCTCTCCGTAAGCCGACCAAGGCATTTCACATTTGAAGAGGCGAACGCAGACGAGCGATAAAGAAAAATCTATCGAGCGGAAAAAAGCCCCAAATTATTTCCGACTCTTACGCGAGCAATTTCGCAAAAGAACGTAGCAAAACGTGCTGGTGGTCGAACATAACAATAAAAGAAAGAAAGCCAGGCAGAAGAGTAAAAGAAGGAAGGAGGTAAAGCAGGCGAAGGAAAGAAGCAGAGAAAGGGGGGAAGAAAGAGAGAGAGAAAGGGGAATGGAACAAAATTGGCATAGAGGGGACCGAAGAAAGGTGCATTACGAAAAGAAAGAAGAATGGAAAATAAAAGCGAACAGAAAATCAGAAAACACAGTGCATCCAATCGTCCATTCGCGAGGCGATCGGAAAATCGATAAGCCAACTTGAAGGAAGAGCAACAGCGAGACTGGCTATGGAGCGCTATCGGGAGAGAAAATGCTCGGGGTGGACGGGAGGGAGAGTGGCAGAAAGGACACAATGAAACAGGGAGACCAAGGGAGTGAGAGGCAGAGGGTGAGAGAAAGAGAAAAAGGAGAACATTGAAAGCGATAGAGGTAGGAGGGTGCGGAGGGAGTGGGACAAATAGGCGGAAATACAGTGAGCGAAAGAGAGATTAACAGCGAGAGTGAGGGAGAGAAAGGAACTCGGGCAGCGCGTATATATACACGCAGATCCCGTCCAAAGTGGACAAAAGGAGAAATTTAGAGAAAGAAACAAAAAGAGGGAACACACTTAGAGAAAAGAGACGGAAAGAAAGGGAGACAAAGAGACAAGAGAGGAAAGCGCACGCCGCGCTGGCGATAGTCAAATTTAGTGGGCACAAAGAGAGTCGTAGAATGAAAGGTACACTATCGCGGTGTACACGCTAAGAAATGTTACGTAACCCCAGCACGTACAGCGTTCGCTTCCCTTCTCCACGCCTCCTACCACGTTAACAATATAAATTCTGCATTTATTCGTCGCTTAACGTTGATTTTTCATTTAACCAGTGTTTTTTTCAGATTAAGTCATTCGTCGTGTTCCAATTCTATCTGGTTAGCTTATTTCAGTGCGTTCAGAACGGATCACTTCTAATATGCCGCTACGAAGACAAATAGGTCAGTATGCAAATGCAACGTAAAAAAGCGGAAAAAACATGCACTTTCGAAAAGGCGTTAATTTTGTTTTATATTATATGAAATTCCGTCACCGATATATAAAAAAGAAATGTGAAAAATCTACCTTTGTAATTTCAAATGACTACTTTTTTCAATTTGTTTTTATTTCGCAATTCAATGACTGAAAGGCACCTTCGAAAACAAATAGGCACCCACATTTCTTTGTTTGAAAATTTTCAATCAACCATGACTTGGCGACGAACTACCGTGTGCTGTGTGCTTTCAAATTTTAGAATAAAGCAAATACCTCCTCCTCCTGCTCCTCCCCTTCTGCCTCTTCTTCGTCTAGCTTAAATATAGGTTACTGCGCTGGCGCGTATGATGTTGGTTGTGTATATATAAATGTGTATATAACAGAAAAAACGCGATCGCCTCTGCAAAAAACGGAATATTGAGGATTCCCAAAGCATTTCGTGGATTGAGGGTATTTGAAAATAAAGAATTATTGTCTTTGAAAAAGTTTAAAATTAAAACGTATGCATATTTATTTAAAAATAAAAACAATTTTTTGTTTTAAACCATTTGTCTCCGAAATATTTTCGCGACTTTCAATATCCACTTTTCGTCTGAGTTATTGTTTTTTTTTGCAATTGTATTTATACATAAAAATGTTCTTGATCAAAGAATTAACAGTTTATTATTTTATAGTGAAACTTTTTTATGTGTTTTGATTACAATTTTTTCATCAACAATTTATGTAAAATATCACGTAAATTACGTGCTTGCGTTTGAATGTATTTAATAATATATGAAGTATATTATTAGCTTCAATATAGTTAGCTCGGTTATTGTTATAATATTCGCGCAAATAAACTACATTATTAGACCTGTCAGTACAAGAAACTCACCGTTGTGGGGAGAAGTTGATCCTGAGAATTTTTATAATATACTGGAGTCTATACGTCGCACAACATTAATATTAACTTTGATAAACCAGATTTTATCAATTTTGAAATTCATAGAAAAAAGTGAAGATCAAATATAAAAACTGAAAAAAAAATAAAAGCTGGTAATATAAAGATAGAAATGGAATGAAACACATGATTTATATACTCCTTATATTCTACAGTTGTATATGTATCATATAATTTCCATGTTGTAGAGAATATTAAATTTAGAAATACTAAATTTTTTCTAAAATCCTATATAAAAAAGAGAAGAACTTAAGATTGTCACCTCTAATGATTGTGATTGGTCGATTTGAAATAGACATGTAAAATTTAATTGGCCCACGATAGGGCGCGCATTAAAATTTCTAGTGTGAAAAAAAAGTAAAGTTGCAGCCTTTCAATCCGCTTAAAGTATCCTTCATTTGAAAACTAATAGGTATCTGAAGGCCAAAATGAACCATTTTCACAACTATAAAAATAATCAAAATCATACTCTATTAGCGTAGATCAATATTCAAATACTTCAAATTTAGTATTGAATAAAAAAATTTTGAACTGATGATTTTAGATAAAAAGAACAATAATACTTTTTAGTTTTGTTTATAATTTAAAATAGACCTACATTTTTATAAAACAAATGTAGAAGTCACTCACATCATACCGTTATCAATAATCTGTTATTTCCAATAGAATAACGAAAATAAGTAATCCATCGCTATAAGTTCTTATAATCCTCTGCATTTTTTTCACACTTATCGAATTTTTTATCTAACTGCATACCGCGCTTCCAACATTTCTATGTCGACCTCAAGTCCTGAGTCGATAAACAAATACCCACCCGGCATTTCACTGTGGAAAAATCCAGCGGCAGAGACGCTCTTATTCATATAGCCCGAGAGACAGTGCACGCACGCATGGCAAATCGGAAGTGCGGGTGAGTGATTCGTTTAGAGCCAAGTCATCCCCACGTGGAAAATCGGTGGCAAAAGTCCCTGCGCAATGCGAGAACGAGAGCAAGCAAAAGAGAAAGAGAGAGAGAGAGAGCGAATGGGAGGCAGATACTTACTCCCTGGCGGCGGCCCGTTGCTGTAGCGCGCTGCAGATAATCCGATACTTCTGGTATCGCGACTTGCGGAGGCTGCGCAGCAAGCTGTTTATGGTCGCCACCATTGCGCGGTTGCCCTCGACGTACCTTCGGGCGTGAATCAGCGCACTGCAGTGGCCGGTGGCGGTGGGTTTGATCAAGAGCGCGCCGTTACCGAGAAAGAGAAAAAAAAGCGGAAAAGGGTGAAAAAAGGGTTGGAGAGAGGATTCAAAGTGCACTGCAGGTGACTCGACGACACTGTCTAGCCCGCGGCGTATATATTCTCACTTTTATGTTGGAAATAATGTTATTATCAAGTAATGAGAAAGTATTTAATATAAATGATAAGCATAATTGTAGTATTTCATATGAAAATGTTGTTAATACAAATTTCATTTATACATACAAATAAACAATTAAGGGGGTTTTATAGCTATAAAATCATCTGCATAAAATTACCTAAAAAAAACAATTTAAAATATTAGTTCATATAAAATCTATAAAAACATTAAAAATATAACTAATTATTGTTAAAAAAAATTGAATCCAGGTCCCTAAGCCCAT
>JAYJLV010000027.1:148850-165449 GCA_036873485.1 Torymus texanus | reverse complement strand
TTTTGCTTATATCTTCGGTAATTTTTTTAATATGTTACTCAAACTTTTTTTACATGTTTAGAATGATATATAGAATCAAAAAATCAGATAAAAAAAATATTGATTTTTTTCCAAATTTATAGGTGTAAGACCCCCTTAATCTTCGGGTTTTTTATATTTTCATGTTGAAAGAAGGTTAAATTTTAGATCTCAACATATATGATATGCTTATTGAATCTATATATTTCATAAATTACGAAAAAAATAGTGTATTGTGCAACTAGGGAGGAAAGCTGACTGTTTCTAGCAAGGATGAAGATTGAACACGAATGATAGAGTGCTCAAAATCATCATCCGAGTCTACAAAAGTCAATTGCTCCTTCGTTACACATTTTTAATAAGAGCAAAAACAAAGTCTTTTTGCATGAAAAGTAGAGGAAGATCGGATATATTGATTGGCTTAACGGGAGACTATGTTCTCTTCCTCTCGCAGTAATGGAGGCTTCACTAGACACTCGAAATACTCCATTTTTTATT
This sequence comes from Torymus texanus, assembly GCA_036873485.1. NCBI lineage: Eukaryota > Metazoa > Arthropoda > Insecta > Hymenoptera > Torymidae > Torymus > Torymus texanus. Next base: position 164,933 of record JAYJLV010000027.1, on the reverse strand, counting down.
CACTTTTCTTAGCAGGAAAAGGGCCTTTTTCGTGCACGTGTTGAAAATAATGTATTCTTTCACTATTTAATGGAGAAATGTGAATGGAAAATCGAGCATTTTGCTACTATTTTTCCTCCTACTGCAGCGGTAGAAAGAGAATATAGTCTCTCGTTATGACGACTCGATATACAGGATCTCTCATCCATTGTTCATGCAAAAAGGTCGTATTTCTGCACTCATTAAAAAAAGTACTACGTGTAACAAGGGAGCAATTGCCTTTTGCAGACTTGGATGATGATTTTGAGCACTCGTGCTCAATCATCATCCTCGTTAGAAAAAGTTAACTTATCTTCCTAGTTGCACAATGTACTATTTTCATTCTTTTGGAAATCATGCTCGCAATGCGCTATTTGCTACATGGCTTTCAGGCATGTAGAAGGCCCGTTTCATGTACGTGTTGAAAATAGTATATTATGCGGCATGTGCGTAAAATGCGATTTTACATACGCGTTTTTACACACGCGATTTTACACACGGCTTCAGCGTCCTTTGTGCACGCGACCACCACAAGTGGATAAATCGTCCACACGAGTTGTATACAATATTTTTTGAGATAAGATGCATAAAATGCGTTTTTACACACCCATATGAGTGACTAAACCAGCTTATTACGATACATTGTGCGAAAAATAAAAATCTAATATCACTGAAACGCATTTTATGCTCACTTATATAAAAAAATATCGTATGTAAGTCGTGCGTACGATTTACCCACTTTACTCACTTTACGCTCATGTTGCATAATGTACTCTTTTTGCACACTGTATCGTAATAAGCCGTTTTACACACTCATATAAAAAAATACATAGAAGTAGTTTAACTCAATCTTGGACAGACGATGATTTTCAATGTACTATTTTAATAAATTTACCATTTAGTAATGTAATCATTTTTTTTATAATTTTTTATCTTTTAAGTAGTATTATTATATTTACAAGTTGTATTTTTTAAATAATCTAATTCACACCACGTGGTAAATATTCTTAAATCATAAGTATATGGAGTATTTTTCAATAGTTTTCAATAGTTTTCAGGTTAGTTAACTAAAATTTTCGATTAGAATTTTAAAAATTGAAAGTAGTAGATTTAAAACAGCAAACTCATACATGAAAAGAAGGATGTTACTAGATTTATTACTCAGTTTTTATCAAATTCCAGGGTTTTGAAATTCTTAAGTCATTCATTTTACCACCCATCATATTTGATTTACTATCTAAAATTTAATTTCCATTCTTGTCTGACTTTCAATTCAAATTCAATGATCCAGGAACCTTGTAAGAACTTATTTTTATCAAAATATAATATTCTTTTATTTTTCACATACGATATGTACATCATACCGTATAGGATATCATTTTTTCCTCAAATAGACTAAAGATTCGTATTCTCTAACCTCAAGAAACCCGCAGAAAAACAGATTTTTTTTCATTGATAAACTATACATTGCATCTGCTATGTTAGATTTCATATTTTCTTCAATCTGATTCCAGATTAAAATTCTACCACTGGAGGAACCTTTACAAAATCTTCTTACTTCATAATAATGCGGTGTCATATATTGCGTGACTGAAATAGTTAAAATGACATAATACTTACTTCTAGATCCAGTCGAATTAATACTAGATTTTAGTTATATATTATTTTAAGATAATTTAATTATATTTGAAATTAAAAGACCGACACTGATTCAAAACGATGCTGCATAATAAAAAAGAGAAAAGTTTTAGATACTCAACATTATTTCTTGAAAGTAATTTTTTAATTATGCACAAATATTATGATGTTCTCTTTATATCATGGCTTCCGAATAAAAAGACGTAACTCAGGAACTGGTTGTTTTTTATACTATTATATTAAGAACACATAGCGAATTTAACCTGTAAGTTAATAGGAGGTATGGAGTAATTCATTATTCTGAAAGCTCTCGAAAGTTTGAAAATTAAATATAGTCAGAGATTTTACAAGATATAACAAAATAATAAGTGAAAGCGAAAAACATTTTCGAGTAAGATAAAGATTTTTTAAACTAGCTGCCCAAATAATACCTTTTTCAACCAACTTTTGAGTTAACGCCTTATTATTCGAAAGCGACAATATTTTGAGTGCCGAACATTCGTATCAATGAAATATAATTTGTATTGTTTGTTAATAAAATATAATTTGTACGATAATGATAAAAAAGTATGTTATTTAATGTTTTTGAATTCTTCATTTTAAGATATAACTTAAAAAAGGGTGTTTATCCTTTTCAAGTAAAGATATTCGATCAAATAGAAATCCATATAGATAACATTCTCTGTAATGAATATAAACAGTATAATTATAAAAGTAATTGTAAAAAGAATGTTAATTAGTAGATTAAGCAATCATTAAATTTCAGTGTAAATTATGTTCAAAAGATAATAATATTTATTAATTAATAGTTTTGTGAAAGTTATCGAATTAATGGAGCTGAATAAACATGAATTTGACGACGACGAATGTCTACATTAATTAAACTTTACAAAAAAAAAAAAAAATATTAAAGCTTTCAGTATTTAGTAGTTGTGCAAAACTGTATTATTCTCCATTTAAAAACTAATTAGTACAATGAAGATCCATTTTTGATAATTTGTGCTAATTTTTGTTCTCGTTTAATTAGTTATAGAATATAAATATTATTCATTGCACTTAAAAATTAATTTTTTTAGTATATGTTATATTGCTATTATCTACTAATTTGTTACCAAAACTTTCTTATTAAAAGTCAAATTTCTTTCTGTAATATTTTATTCGCTTGATTGCACTATTATTCAAATATTTAAATTGATGTCATTGATGATAATACATTCTGTTATTGCATACAATTTTGGCATCAATGCATTCTTTACGCTTTAGCGAGCTAGAATTCAACCCATCGCTCTTTATTCCCAGACCCAGCAAAGCTCTAATCAAACGATCGTCTCTGCTTGTTCACAGCGACGATGATATGTGGTGGCCTGGTGATGTACCCCGTTGGCTGGGACAATCGCGAGGTACGGGAGTCCTGCGGTAAGGGCGCCAACGTCTACAATCTCGGTGAGTTCTCCCGCACACGTACAAGCACCTTCGAGCGCACACGCTCAATAGGGGAAGATCAGAGGCCCACACCATGAAGCTATTTTTGTATGCCCGCGCGATCGAGCGAGTAAGCCCTTACGACCGTATGGAGGCAACCTTTGAGCTTCGCTATTTGCCCTTTTTACTCGCGTGGGTGTCGAAGCGTCTGTATCCGAGTCTCTACGTGGCTTACTTGGTCACATGTTATATCGGGTGTGGTGGGCGCTCGTCATTTTTCTTTATATCTTATGGTCCGTGTAGCTCGGTCTGGATATTGATTTGGTCTAGAGTTGCGAATTAGCTGGTGGGGGAGTTGCCAGCGGAATTGCTATGATAAAGGTGGATATTGAAGTTATTGCAATGGAAAAAATTTCGTTGCGAAGTATAGATCTTATTAAAGACAGTGCAGGGGAGTATGAGGATATTGAATATTTGATTGGAAACAAAATTACTTTTTACCTTGGGCGGAAAATTGAGAAAATGCTGTTACAGCTGATTAAGTAATAACGAAGTAGAATGAGTCGGGTACAGTAAGACGGTTCATAATGAAAACACACAATTAAGCGAAGAAAGTTTTGTTTTACTATTAATATAGATAAAAAAAACTTGAATTGCAATTTAAAAATGAAAAGATTAAAACCCTTAATTTTTTAACTTTTTGTTGGAAAAATATCTAAGAAGATGTGAATGCTTTACTCTATTGTCTGCCAGTAAAGACACAGGGCCTAAGTGCGAAAGAAAATCGAATGCCCGATGAAACGAGAGTATGCGTAAAAAGAGCGAAGTCGAAGATGGGAAACGAGATATACGCCATCGGGATCCAAAATGACAGATTTAATGGGGTCAGCATGTCGCTGCGACGGTCCATTCCGTGGCTGTCCGGATTCTCTCTCTTCTACCTACTTCCTCTTTCTCTCTTCCCTTCTCTCCCTCTCTCTCGTCCTCTATTCTGCCTCTCTCTCTTTCTCCTTTCCTGTTGACCATCACGTTCGCACAGTCGAGGCTTTAAACGCTCCGCAAACGTCCACGTAACGATGTCGTTCTCCTCGTCTCTACTCGCTCACGTCAGTCTGTTTCTCTCTGGTCCTGGATTTCTCTCCTTCTCCAGTTGTCCCTCGCATTTTCTCTCTCCCTCTCTCTTTCGTGTTCTCTCGCTAACATTTTCCCATTCCATATAAGATGAGAAATCAAATGCAGTTGAAGGTAATAAATAAAAAAGACAGAAAATACCTAAGCTTGACGAAAGCAATAAAAATAAAGATACACAGAAGATTACCATTTCTTAAAATTTTGTATATATTGATCGATAAATATTTTTACTGATATTGCTAGTTTTCCATTCATAGAATAGTCGCAGAAGATATTGGATATATATGTTACCCGATATGAATCTAATCAACAGCTTTCAACAGTTTACTACTACTTGAATTGAATAAAAAGTATTCATTCTTCGATAGTCTATAAAGTTACTCTTCGCAGACGAACACATAAAATGATGTGTTTTACAAAAATATGAAATCTTTTACTTATCAAGAGTATAAGAAGGATTAGGATATCGGATTCGTAAGGTGAAATATTCTTATAGTAATGAGCTATGGATAACAAAAATTCATGGACAAATGAAAGGCATTCATCAAGCGTGGAAATACAGCCATAACGAAGATATGCTTTTAATTAATCAAGTTTCGTGATAGCAGTTAGCGTCCGCTCTTGCTCTCTCTTTCTCTCTCACTCTCTCACTCTCTTTATCTCTCTCTCATACCCGCTCTTTTAGTGTAGCTCTCTTTGCTTCTGTTAAAAAAGACACTATCGTATTAAGAACTAGCGAAGAAGCGTGTGCGAGCTAAAAGTTTGAAGTTAAGTATAAAACGAAAAGAGATAATACATAGAGCAGAAGAAAGCGAGAGAGGAAGAAATGAGAAAAGAAGGAAAGAGAAAGAGAGCAAGCGAAAGAGACAAAGAGAGAGAGAGAGACAGAGAGACAGAGAGAGAGAGAGAGAGACAGAGAGACAGAGAGAGAGAGAGAGAGAGACAGAGAGACAGAGAGACAGAGAGAGAGAGAGTTCAATAACTTCATTTGCCTTGGTCCAATGTTTTTTTTTTATCCACGACCATGGGAGAAGATAAATGGGAGAAAAGAGATCCAGTCATTTTTGTTCGAATGCGCTTTTGCTTTCACTTTTCCCTCTCTTCTCTGTCTTTCTGATATCACAAGAAATGAATGCGAAGATAAGCACCCAGTCCCAGCAGACATTTGATTCCTCACCTCTCAATCTTTCGTCACAGAGTCCTAGTATTTAAATAGGAGACAAAAAAAGAGTTATATTTATGCATCGTCCTATTGAATTCAATAAAACCGACTTTTCTGTAATAAGCTTATTTTATTTTATACAACTTTTCATCGTCTTTTTCTAATGCAACATGAATTCTTTTGATTTGCTTAAACAGCAATTCATTTTAAAATATTTTATTCGCGTCCTATACTTTTTGCACATATTTTGAATCTACATATTGAAAACAGTGACTGCACACAGCAAGTACTAAATTTGTAAATCATTGTTCTATTATATATAGCTTTAATATTTATATTTTCTGCGCCTTAAAGTTTTATCATAATATAATTTATAGCTGTTAAATCGGGATTTTCTGTAACACGTTGGAAAATTATATGGACTTTCAGTGACTTTTAGAAGACAAAAAGGAACGACTGTTTAAGTAAAGTTTGGTATTCCGTATTCATTCTGAATGCGTATTGCTGGGTACTCTGTACATGTGCGTACAAAACTGTAAGTTTATATGTGAATATCGCCGTTCCTGGTGAAAGATCTCATAAACCCCTTCTACAACGTTTTTAAAGTCGTGAACAATGAAATAAAAAGTACAACATGTCCTTGCTATGAGCAAAATAAAGTCTGTAAGGGAATCAAATGCTACTTTTGTCCCACTTTTCCAGCCAATAATAACAGCCATTATAATGGTGTCGGAAACAAATTAGATTACAAAATGTAAACTTTTATTTAATTTAAAATATCTCTGTTATTTGAGTCTCTTCATAATACTTCAAATGACTAAAGTGATTTTAAAATCATATCAATTGAGTAAGGATTTTCTTATAATTCATTTTTACATTTTAATTGTGAATAGTAAGATAAATATGCAACAGTGCAGTCGATTGACGATTACTTTATTTTATATGTATTTATGAGAGAGAATAGTATACTACTATTATCCTGTTTTTGAGTTAATAAAATGACCAGTATAGTAAAGTCGGGAATGAATTAAATGATAAAATGTAACCGTTATTTGAAAAGCATTTTTGTAATACTTGAAATTGCTAAATTTAATTTAAAACATATCAAACGATTTATGATTTCATTGAAATTTATTTTTCGACACTCCGTGCGAAAAGTACGTTTTCCCACACACTCGGCAAAAAACGTGTGCTCAAAATCGAGCTTTCCATACGTCGTATAAAAAAGTATCGTACGATACATGTTTAGGAAAGAGATTTTCATCTCGTGTGACGTTTACACCCGAACGAAGCGAGTATATACTATAATATTTACAGCCGTATATATAATAAAACAAATTAAATTGTGAAATGTATACTCACTGATAATTGTTATTTGAAGGGTGTCTTTTGTAATCAATGAAATTGCTAAAGTCAATTTGAAATCGTATTCAACCAATAATGTTTTTCCTGTTATTTATTCAATATTCAAGAAATCAGAAATATTTGAGCATCAATAAAAACAAGCCCCCTAAAATGTACAATCTATGAGAATTATTAAATACTAATTAACATCTTTACCGCTTTTGTGTCCTTCGCAGGTAAATGCTCTGTGTCGTGGTCGAGTTACTTGCTCGTCGGCGCAGTGGTGCTGCTCATGCTCTGCTTCGGCCTGAGCTTCTGTGCAGCGCGGCACAAGCCGAGCCACGGCCACGATGATCCACTGCGCATCTGACAATCAAGAAAGTCGATTGACGCCTACTCGACGAACCACCACAAGCAGCAGCAGAAGCAACACAAAGGCCAGCAGCAACAGCAGCCGAAAGAGACGACGAAGCTGTCGATCGTCACGGTTTGTTGATCGTGCGCGCGCCTCGTGCTGCAGCTACTCCTTCTCCCACTGCGTATCGCGCCATCACTGCCGTTTCTTCGATTTGCGAACGACTCATTGCGCGTAGCTACTCGCCGTCGGCGACGACGATGCTTTCGTCAACGGCGGTAAGAAGGCCAGCGTTGAATACCGGGCGAAGCTCCGTTTACTCATTTTCTCTTCTGCGATCGGATGCTGGGCGAATGTTCGACAGCAGATGCTGATGATATCGAGTTTCGAATAAAAATGATAAGTTTTATTATTAGGAATGCTTTTTTCATTCGAGTGATTTATTCGTTAAAGGAATGAGAATAAAACTACATTATTCTTTTTGTCGAAATTACGTCTACAAAATTCGATTTAACGTGCAAGTATAGTATGCGAAAATCAATACAGACTTTTGTACTACGACAAATGTGTGAGCGGGATGAAAACGCGCACTACCCTGTAACAGGTGACTCGAACTTCTCATATATATATGTGTGTACAATGCGTGGGCATGGTGATTACTTTGCATCATTGTTGCATAGTGTATTATTGAAATTTTAAAATTTTAAATCTATATTGATCAAAAAATTAAATATTTTTATAAATTGCTGTATTTTTCTAGAGTTTTAATAAAAGTGTTGAACGGAGCTTCGCTTGAAAGTCAAAAATTATTAAATTTGATTGTTACATTTAGTAGATAGAAATTGTTTAAATTGAAAACTAAAAGGTTGCATTAGAATTACTGAAAAGTACAATTTCTAACTATTATAATGTCAATATTACGTTTGTCGGTTTGAGTGAAATACAAAGGCATAACGTGAAATATACAGAAACATTTAAGAATAATTTTATTCGTCAATTATAGAAAATTTTAGTTACTTGTATTAGCAAAATATAATTCTTATACTTGCAAGTTACACAATAAACAATTATATATTTTAACATGGATATGTAATAATACTAATTTTACTAGTACAGTAATACATTATACAATTTACAAATAAAAGCCTACATAAAATCGTACATCTAGGACAAAATTAAAAAAAATTACGTTAATTTTATAACAAAATAATTAAAGAATACCTGTAGAGTCTTTACTACACTATACTATACATAAAAATTGAGGAGTAACGTTAACATAGCTTTTCAAAATTTATTTTTCATATGAAGAATTTATGATTATATTTTGTCGAGAATCTATCAGTTTTAATGACTTTTAGGTAAGCAAAGGACGGTCTACTATTCGCGAACAAAGAGACTTTCGCCAAGCTAGGGGCAGTGGGAGCAGTTACAGGTCACTTTTTCGTAGCTCACTATATCCGGGCAACAAAAGATGGCTGACTGTCTTATACGTACACCAATTGTATTTTATTTGGATCTCGTCATTGGATCTATTGCCTTTGAGATAGGAGTATTAGAAATAGTATGTACCCAGTAAATCAAAATATAGAATAATATTTTTAATCTCAATAATTTCAACCTTTTGATATATGCAAAAATAATCAAATATTGAAAGACTACACTGCTACGCGTTATATGAAATGTTTAATTATATTTTGCTTACCATAAAAATTTAATATTAACGGTTTTTTTACGGTTACTGGTACTATTATTACCATTGTATTCTTTTTGACGATCTAAACTGCTTTCATATAATTCAGGAGTTTTCGAACTTGTGGGTCACATACTTTTTCTCCTCATATTTTAGTTGATTTTTTTTATAAAATAAATTGACCCGGCTCAATCAACTTTTGACAATCAAAATTCCGATACTCAAGAAAACCATTATCTTGCCTTCAAACTTTTATAGTGCCTTTATGTCGACGTTATAACTTTTCTTTTTCAATTCTAGTATACAATTCGTTCTTTAACTAACTTGAACATTTCTAATATTTTATGAAAACTGTCAAAGATCACGTTAAATGTACCCTTTTCATTGGGATATAGAATTGATTCTCTGTAAAAGATATATTATTTGCTCCTTGAATATGACGGACTTAATTTATATTTTTATATTTAGATATAATATTTCTTAACTTTTTAATAAAAAAATATAGTGTATTCTATGTGTAATTTTTTTTCAAAGGCTGTTCGTGATTACTTTCACTATTTTTCCACTAACATAAAAAAAACCACTAAAAATTTGACATGATCAACTTGGCCTCTATCGACGCCGAGAAAATATATCCCAAATGATTAAGGGAGCGAGAGTTACGCTGTATATGGAAATAGAGCTTGCGGCCGAGAGCGAGTTAGACAGCGAAAAAATCGCCACGGAGCGAGGTTCGATAGCTAAAAAAAGGAAAGAGAGAAAGCGGGAGAGTGCAAGAGAGAGAGCGAGAGAGACAGAGACAGAAAGGGAGAGAGAAAAAGAGAGAAAAAAAAAGAAGAAAAAAGCAAAAGCTCGCGAGAGAAGCCTGCAAATCGAACCAGAGGCTTCCGCTTTAATCGAGCCGAGAGCCAAAGACATTAATTTTGTCGCGCGGAATTCAACTCTTTTTCTCTCTCGCTCCCTCTCTCGTTTTTTTCACCGTCGTTTGCACATCTGGGAAAAAACTTCGCCGATGCCCAATGAATTTTGCGCTTGGCATTATTTCTCCTTCTGGGCTCGCGTGTAGGAAAAAGGCCAAAAGTTATCCGAGGCGGGAGAAAGTGCAACGGGTTATTTGTTCGGCGTATCCTTTTTTTCTCTGCAACGGCTTTGTTACACCGCATCGATTTCTGCTTTTACCAAAGTTTTTATTATGCGAAGAAAGTAATGGACCATTTTCTCAAGCGCTAGAACGTGTTCACTAGTTTTATTTTTCATACTAATTCTTATGCATTTGTATTCTTTCATGCAAAATGGCCTTTGTACTAATCGAGGCAAATTCACTTATTCATATTTCTGTGGTGTTTAAATTACATTAATTTTAGCGATATATGGATAATGTTCTTTGTGAGCGTACATGATTTTCTTTTCTTTTCGCGCATTTTCAATTGTATTACTCTTGTCCTTACTTTTCCGCTTCTTCTTCATCGTTTTCTCTTTCCCTCTCTCGTTTTCTCGCCTGCTAATACCCTTTCCTCAGAAGGTATAAAATAAATGTCATTAAGAGAACCTTTCTCAAATACATGGTAAATACATTGAACGCAGATCAACTGTATTACATAATACATGCAAAAAGAAATATTATTATAATTAACTATGAGTTTTCTGTAAATAAGAAAAGTTATCATTTTTAATTATTTATTAGAATTATCTCCTGGAACAATATCCTGACGCATTGCACCGTATACATATAATCGAACAAAGAGAATGCACGCTCTCAAACGTAATATTGCAAACTCGACAACACATTTCTCGCTCTATTTGTCGCTGTAATGCAGCGAGCGTACACATTCGTGATTCACATTATTTATCCCGAGAGCATTGCGCCCGATTTCTAAATTTCAATCAACGGGAAGTACAGTTACAGCGGCTTCGTTCCTCTCTGCTCTCTCTCTATCTCTGTTTCTCATCTCCCTCTCACTCTTTCTCTTTATCTGAATGCATTTGATACTATAATATATCAAAGCCGCCTGTGTGAAATTACGCCTGTGATGATTGTTATCTTTGATGCTGTGCGCAAAAAGCCGTTATTTGTGAGGAACTTGTCGGTCTAATTAAAATGCACAAATAATATTTTAGTTCACTAGAAGCAACATGGTAGAATAATAAGTTTCCGACATATCATGAGTTCGATGGTAACACGTGTAGCTGTACAGTCATTTACAAAATATTGAACGTTTTGAGTTTTCTCTGTAGCTTTCATAAGTATCAATAAGTTTATTTAACAGAGTTTCGGTAAATTATGTATCAACTGCAATCGGTGATTTAAGCTTATTAGTTCTATCTTATCATTTAACCTTCATTAATTTGGTAGTCAGGGCAATGGAAATGGATATATTTGAAATTCATTAGATTTTGGATGTACTATTATTCATTTTTTTTATCTTGTTTAATGTCGTCCCATTTCTGCACCCATACGGTGCTGAACCGCGACGGATACTGTTATTTTATAAGTGTATCTTATGAGTTAAAATGTCATAGTGTCCTAAAGTAACTTTTGATTGTAAGAAAGTAATAATAATAATCTACTCATTTTATTTATTATTATTTTCAAATACTATAGTTCGAACCTTTAATCTTGAGCATTTAAAAATAGTAAATTCTGGCGCCTGAGCTTCAATATAGATGTTTATAATTTCTTTAAGAGTGCTTAATTAAATTAATAGAAAATTTGATATTCTCTATCAGTAATTTTCCACCGATTGTGTAGCGATATTGAAAAAAAATATTTAAAAACATTAATTGTACAATTAAAATATTTAAAAAAATGAATTGTACAATTAAAATATTGAACTTCAGTTTTACTTCTTCAAAGTAATGTTCGAGTCTTTCTATCTATGGGCAAATCGGTATCAATCCTTGTAAAAGAAAACTTCTTTTTTTACAGTGAGCATTCAACTTTAAATGGGTCTGAAAAAATTTCACAATATATTGGACTATTTCATGAAAAAACAAATCTCGGATATGTACGAATATCAATTATTGAAAAATTAGAGTTCCGTGAAATAATATATCGATTTCTAAAACTGATAGATTTATTATAGACTTCTCTACATTTTATGCTTTTATTCTAAAAGCTTTTAACGATTTATCGAATCAGATGCAATTTTTATTTTTTTCTTACCATTTTCAAACCGTTAACGTTAAATTTACAAACTAAATAATTTTTGAAATTATTTTTCCTGATTTCGTAGAATTTTTGCTGAGGTACATGCAACCATATTCTGAAATTTCGCAAAAAATATGTTGAAAACCGTATACTATCTTATTGTTAATAATGATAAGCTTTAATAAGGTAGAAAAGAGTCGGTGACGTTTTTGACGACATCACCTCCAGTAAGATTTTTGAATCAGCTTTCATTTTTTGTCTCATTTTATGCTAAAATGTAGTATCAAAATGTTTCAAATCATCAGTGCTGGCATCTGAGCTAAATGTTTAAGGATTCTTTACATGCTTAAAGTGGAATATGATAACAGATATGTATCAAAACAAAGAATCCTACAGTTCCTGACTACGAAGGTTCAGTTTTTTTCCAATGATATTAAACGAGCGGGTAGCCATATAATTTAGTTGAAGTTCTTAATAATTTCATTACGCAAATTCATTACTTACCACAATAGTCTGTAGGTACTTCTCCTACAAATCATTTATGCAACAACAGAAACGCATTTCAGGATTAGGTAAACATTATTTCCAAACTTATTGATTCTTTTTTCTTCTCTTTTTACCTATCACGTTTGCCTTTTATCATTACGCGATCTCCTCTCGCCCCGCACATCCTCTCTTTTACCCTAAAAAAAAGCCAGCTTGCGCGCGACCAATGGAAGGAACAACGAAAAAGGACTCTCGTCTCGTTTTCTTTTACTCGGGCGCGAAAAAGCTCCATGCCCGCCAAATTGACGTGAAGGTCGATGGCGCGACCCGTATAAGAGTGGAAGTACCGACGAAGCGATTTCTCTTTGCAGCGTCGGCGTCGTCAGCGCCCGCGGTCACGTAGGATTTTAATAAATCCCACGAGCGCGTGTGCGCCCGACGAACGGCCGGGGCGGGACTGGGAAAAAGAGGGAGGAGGGTGAGAGAGAGAACGGTGGAGAGAGAGAGAGAGAGAGAGAAATGTGAAAGATCGAGAGAAATTCTCTACGGTGAAAAAGCTTTCGAGCTAATATAAGCGAATTCTCGATTCTTTTTTCTATTCCATGCGACAAACGCCTGTTTCGAAGCCTCTTCTTTTGATTGTAAAATCGAGGTGAGATTGAATTCGAATGTTCTCCGGTTGTGAATGTTAGGAGGAAGTAATCAAAATGGGATTTTGCATTTTCGGGTTATAGTCATTTAATACTTAAGATTCGAGTAAAGAAGTTATAGCTATTTTCTGTAGCTTTTATGTTAAATGTTAGAATCCATTATTTCGTAACAATATTTCCATACAATACCATCGTTATTCCTTTGTACGATACTTCTTTGTATCATATCACTCTTTTTTATCTACAGTTCATTTCAGTTTCATTCAATAAAACTATCGAGGAATTGATAACATGCATCAACAATCAAATAGCCTCGGTATCGCTTTCGCGTCATTTCCCATAAACACAGGTGATTAATTCTCCTATGTTCAATCGACCAAAGCCGCACTTTCGTGCCGTAAATCACGCACGATCGACGAAAACCCCGGAAAAAGAAGTTCACGCGTGGCGGAGCGGCCTGCCATACAGAGACTACCACTATCATCGTCATCATCCTCGCCGTCATTGGTTTCATAAGACAAAAGCCGTGCGTCAGTGCGCAGAGAATCCAGGAACGCTTTCGTTCACAATATAGCTCCACGTGCCGATATCGCGCCGTTACGCGCCGCTGCGAAATCATTCCTGCCTCTCTCTCTCCCTCGCTCTCTCTAGCTCTATACCTCTCTGCGCATGCGCGTTGGCGTATTGAAAGCTCAGCCGTGCGCGGTCCTTGATTCATGACGTACGAATACCGATGCGCTGCGAGCGGGTTAATGTGCTGGAAGCTCGTTCGACTAGTGTGCTGAGTTAACTCTCTCTCTCTCTCTCTCTCTCTCTTTCTCTCTCCGTGAACGCGCGCTCTTGGTGTAGGAGAGGACGGGCGAGGACTTATGTATTATGTACTTTGGGTCGGCGAGCTCCTTTTACACTCGAACGGTCGCGAGAATTTTTAGCGCCCTGCGAGATAAATTGCAAGTCTATAGGCACTCGGAGCGTCAGCGATACTCGAATTCTTTTTCGCGGCGAAGCCGGTGAACCCATTTGCGAGGGCGTGAAATTCAATTTAACGCGGTCACTGTGAGTCTCGCAATTGGAGATTTCGTTTGGCTTCGGTTGAAAGTCTGTTGCGGAATAATTTACCGCATCGATTGCTCAGAAATTTAATAGCGTAAAAATGAGTATTCCGCTTTGAATTACTTTATGATTCAAATAAGACTTTACTGCCGGTTATTAGGAATTAGTATGATTCAACCTTCTTCTTCTACTACAGTACCTTTTTAGAATATTGATATTTTTTATCTATTGAGAAATAAATTTGATTTTTTATTACTCTTTAATTATTTTGAGTACCAAAATGCCTATCATGCGTGAATTGTTTAATGTAAAAAACACTGATTAATAAAATCAAGAATTATACTTTACGATTGAAGTTATTCATGTTGAAATATAGGAAATTGTTTCATTAGATGACGATACAAAGAAATGTGTTACTTCCAGTTTAAAAGAATTGTTTTATAGGTTTTTTATACTTATACCTATTTTCATATTATGTATAATTAATTTTATATTTACTGTGTATTATTATAATATAGTTTGTTTATAAAAAATATACCTTACAACTAATATCTACAGACATACCAGTTTTGAAGAAAGATGCAAATTATTTATAAGTACAATAAAAATGTTCACTTTTCAAAAAGTATTTTATAATTTATTTAGTCATTTAGTAATCTTCAAAATATAATCAAAACGACAAAAATTTACTTATGCAGCAGTAATCGCGAATTTAAGAAAAAAAAAGCAGAAAAGAAAGGAAAATATTTTCGGCCGAGTATCGAGTAGGCGACTATCGATATCGACGGAGGATAAATGCAAAATATATTCCTTCGCAATCGACGACATTATTTGTTCATATAATATGAAAAAAAAGAAAATCAAGAATGGTTGCCGTTAAATGTACGCACGCGTCAATGACTATGAATTTATCAAAGTTATTAGGGGTTAACATGTGTTGAATGAAATTGTGAGTGACAAGAAATGTTTTGGATTTCATTTTAAAGTATATTGTACCATATATTGAAGTTAAGAATGAACAGATGAACTCGTAACTATTAATCTTGGAGCACAGTGTCAAATGGATACAAAGAAAATCAATTTATTAGAAAAATGTAAAATGCTAGGTGATAAAACTAACATTTTTTGATTCTTTAAACAAATAATTTTAACTGTCACGTTAGAATTAAAAAATGTACAGAAAATAAAAAGTATACGAAATGCTTCGTATTTGTAAGATTTTAGTTTTAGATTTTAGTTTTATTACTTGAAAAATATTTTTCATATATGATTGATTATGTACCTTGATTTGTATTGCTAAAATTTTAATACGAATGCATTAGCTAAAGTCGTTTATTTATTAGCATTATAATAACGTTTATATTTTATTATAATTTACTAAAAAAATAACTATTTTCTACTTTCATGATTATTATATTAATTCTCTTCTACATTTCAAATCGATATAGAATATATTGTGAAAGTTATAATGCCCTCACTACTTACGGTGCTCTATCTTTTAACACGGGCCATGATAACTGAAGCACAGTAATAAATAGTTGCGATCTTATGGAACTGTCATTAATTGACGTATGAATTGCCCAAAATTTACATTGACGTTTTCAAATTTGTGGTTGACTTTAATAAAAATTATGGATTTCAATTAACGCAATGCGTTTAACAGTAAAATCTCTACAGAGTACGTCTATTTAAGTACTTAGGAGTTATTTTAATTATACAGTAACTTCTACAATTATACTGTGCAGCACTATTCAAATAACTAACCAGGAGAGTGCACTACCTTCGGGTCCTAGATTTGGCTCAAATTTTGTGATAAGTTTTTGGGTGTAGAAATATAATGAAAGCTGCAATATTAGATCCTAACGCTCAAAAAAACTAAAGTTGTCGAGAATTTTAGGGTTATTTCGAAAAAAGTCTTGAAAAAAGCCTCTTTTTAGAACGGTAGCCATTTAACTTAGGTAAGTTTTAAATCTCATTTAAATATAG
>JAYJLV010000027.1:115270-134941 GCA_036873485.1 Torymus texanus | reverse complement strand
TATTTTATTTGAGTTCATATAAAAGCGTTGAAAATTGTAGTAACTAATTGAAATTCTCGGACACTCATTTCAAAGTACATCATCACGCGGTCGTTCCTCAGGCTCTTTCTATACTTGCCTTCGGAGCGCTCCCGCGCTCCTTGATACTTATTTTAGCATTTTAAGTGAGTTAAAGTAATCTAGCGTTAAAACATATACATGATTTAGGCACTAAGCAATTTAATGTATATATTTTATTTATATGATACTTACTTTAGTTACTTGTATTTTTATTTATAAAAATCAACTTACTTTTCAATCAACTCACTAAGTTTACTTAAATGTATTGAAAATCTTGGCATAAGTTTCTTGAGTTATTGAATAAACGGTTTAATTACATTATCTCAATACAAAAAACTTTTTATTTCTCACGTCCCTTAAATTTCATCTCCTTAGAAAACGCATGTCGCATGCTCTCTCTCTCTCTCTCTCTCTCTCTCTCTCTCTCTCTCTCTTCAAACCTCTTGCTCCGATAAAAAGAACAAACTAGCACACAAACAGACATTGAGAAATCAGGAGAAATAGAGTCGGCGAAAACACGAGAAATAGAAGCGCCACCCCTGCACTCGGATTACTCTCGTACTCGGAGCGCGGAACGACGCCCCGGGGTGTTGAAACGCGCCGGGAGATCTCCGCAGCGCCAGGACGGGATAAATGCATTAATGCTATTCGAAAGAAAAGTAATTCCAATCACCGGAAACTATGAAATATTGCCAATGCCTAATGACGCGCCGAGTTCCTGCAAATGTTTGTGCGAGTATGCATGAGACGCACGTACTTGATTTTCCAGAGAAAAATTAAATAATGGCTCCGCAGCGGTTTCCACAAACTCGGAGCAGTTGCTTTGGATACTTATCCTGAAATGTTGAAGAGAAAATAGAAGTCGAAGTGTCAATGGTTGGAAACCCGATCAATTTATCCTTTAATAATGTTGTAATATTACTTGATAGAAAGTTTGGAGAATTCGGATATTCAGGAAAAATACATAAATGCTTTCTGTTGTTTGTATTGCCAACTGTAATTGTTATCGATGTGAGCTTAACTGGTAGACAATAGAAAAGCTTTGTCAGGTCATTTACATTAAGGTAATGTTTTCGGATATTTTACTAGCAATATTATGTTAATAAACATTTATTTCAGAAACTAAATCAATTCTTATGTATATTTACATAAAAAACCCGCTGCTGTAAATTTTTTGGCACTTACAATTAGCCTTCTTGAACATGATTTTTTCACCATTAAATTACATTAATTATTAATAATAAAATGTTATAGATAGGGAATTTCTACAAACATAAAATAGAAAATAATGGCTATTTATAACCATACGTAAGATATGTTGTTATATTAATATTATTATTATACAACAAATACAATCAGTCTAATATATTTCCAATTCATAAATAGAATATTTTCTGAGAAATTAATTGATAAAGTAATAAACACATTTTCCTTAATAAAAAATGACTGACTAAAGATAATTTGAAAATGAAAAAGAGAAAATATAAGTTAAATATTCTTTTCGAGATATCGGCATGCCCAGGGATGCAGCCATATAAAATTTCCTCATAATCGACGGATTTTAGCATAGGTATTTGAAAAACTATTTTTTAAACATTTTTGTATTGCAAAACCTACTCTGTAAATATCAAATTTTTTTTCTGATATTAAAAACATTATTACCCAATGTTTTTGTATTTCAATTAGACTGTAAAATATAAATAAAAAATTATGCTTAACAATTTATTGGAGTACGTTAACATAGCATACAAAAAGTATGAATTCATTTATCTGATAGTAAAAGGAGATCATAGATACAAGTATAAAAAACTCTTAAAATTTGGTTAATGTAGATTTACAACGAACCTTTTGTAGAATACATTGTTACTTGAATTTCCTTTTGTATTTATTAGTAAATCAGTCTCAAATGTTTTTTAAATAATAAATTTTATTTTCAAATTCAAACAGACTAATACCGTGCAATTTGACTGTGCGAATTTTCCAAACATTGCACTACCGTACCTCTCGCGGCTTTGCTCGCGATTTTTCATTCACGATCTCATGTGCGCGTACATATACACGTGAATCAGACCAAACATCCCCTCCGAGCGAAATTGAATTGTAAAACAGAGCCGCTCTCTCGCGCACGGCGAAACATTGCAAGCCCCGAAATTGACCAGGCGCGCAAGGCCAAACGGCAGGCACATGCATCAGATAAGCGCACCGCACGAATTTGGAGGTAGTTTGTTTTGAATGGATCTCATCATCTGCTCGCGGCGCAGAGTTTAGACTATTGTAAAATTGCTATACAGTCCAAGCGAACGTGCATTCGCGCATGTTATATTTCCCCCACATGGGTGTCAATAATTCATTCACTATCCCCGAATCGAATTCGAATTAATTGTACGTGGATTGGCAAGAAATTAATTAATGCTACTGAAACTGCACCAATCGGATGCTACTGTATCGGTGGTCCCTTCCTTTGAGCTATATTATACACCGGCAGCCGCAGAATCCGGATGTTAACTGGATCTAGGAAGTTTCGAGAATCTCTGTTGCTATGGTGTATATTGCGATTGTTAATTATTGAATATCGGATTAAAAGTGTCACTTGGGAGGGAAGAGCAAAAACTCTTATTACACGTGCTCTAGCGTGCGAATATATGCATTTTGTTACTAGATGATATGGGTTCGGAGTGCATTTGAATGCGAATTGCATTGATTTCTTCGGCAGCGGAATTGCTTGCGAGACGGGGTAAGTATTTTGATTGAAATGCAGTATTTTGATTAGGTGAATCGGGTGTAATGAATATAAATTATCTGCGATGAATAAAACCTTGCAAATATAATCAATCAATTTCAAATTTCTTTTATATAATTTCATATTGTATAATATTTATTAAAATAATTGGTTTTAACTCTTTGTTTGATTAAATTAATATTCTATGTATAATTTAATTGTAAAAATAACAATTTATCAACAAACTAGCTCTCCTGTTTAAATAAAGATATATTATAGGTATGGACGAAAGAAAAATAATGTTACAAAGTAAAGATATTTGTTAAATAGATTACTAAATGGGTTATTTTTTCCCTATTAACATAGACTGAATTTCAAATCTATTAAATATATAAATTTCTTTTTTTTATCACAATGCCCAATCGTAATTTTTTACAGAAAAATTTTAAGGAAATAAACCAATGTCAAAATTGCAGAAAACGACGCAGAAAGCTCGTCAATTAACGTTAACGATAATCAGCGGTTAGAACGAGCGAGTCTCTTTCGTCCTCTACTGCAGAAACTCTATACCCATACCTGTAGAGGAAAATCGCTCCTCGTCCGGGGCTGTGGGGAACGTCAACGTTAATTCCGCGGGCCACACGAGCACACGCGTGGCACAGCAGATTAAAGTAATTAAGTCGGAAGACTCGTGCGCGCTCGCGCATCCAGAGCCATTCGAATTGGATGCACGCGCTCGGCCCTCGAAAGCAAAAAAGTAATGATGCCATTATTCAGTCAACACAGCGTACGGGTGAAACGTAATGTTCCCTTCCATAAGAAAAAAAAGGCGGTGCAAAGGCGAATAGGACGGACCGAGGAGAATACGGTTGTATTATCGATATAAGTGGTTAGCCTAAGTTGAAGGTTGCGTTTGCAGCTTCGATTTCATTGAATTTTGTATATGTCGTTATGAAATAGAATAATGTACGTATGCAAGTTCTTTGACTATCTGTATTTTTTTCTAGATAAACACAAGTTTATCAGCTTCAAACCACAAGTAATTCATTAAATAACGATTAAAGTAATAAACGTAATTAAACAAAATATTACTTGTTCAGAACGGTCCGAATTTATACGAAATAATCGATAAACTTGATTACATGTCAACATACAGATACACGTGCATCTCAGAAAACGATTAAAACGCACTCATTTTGGGTGGGAAATGTGGTTTTTGTACATTAAATTGTTAGTATCTAAATTCCGATAATATAAGTATAATAAGGCTTTTCCGATAAGTGATCGTATTAAAATGCCAAAATATTATCAAAAAAGGCAAATTTTATTTAGCGTTCTTTTATTGCTTTTTGCGATTGAAGCCTTAGGCGTAATAGTCAAATGTAGAAATATAGAAAACTGAAAAATAAAGAAAAATATAGTTTTTTACATTTTGCTAAACTTTTGAAATATGTTTTGTATGAAAATACTTTAAATCTTTATTTAATATGTTATTTATATATTTGATTATATAAACTTTTCTCTAAATTAAAAAACAAAGTCAAGCAAGTCCGGAAAAGCTTTTGTACGCTATATTGTCCGAGTTCTATTCCAGTATCAATAAAATAAAAGAATAAAAATAGGATGGAAAAACCGTCAATTTATTAGAACGTCGTTTCCTTCAACTAAATTTATTTTTGTCCCTTTATAAATTATTCACACCAATGATGATCATTTTCTTTTTTCCGGTTTATAATACTAGTCATATTCATGCGCGCTTCACTTTTTTTCATAGAAACGAAATCAACAAATATTTTAGACTTCATTACTGTAATTTTTATTAACATTATCTTACAGAAAGCATAGTATATTATTTATATTAAATAACAGATTTGAATTCTAAAATTTCAGATTAGGAAACGAATGGGATCAGCATTTATTCTGTAATTAAATTATTAGATACAAAATGTTAATCAATTGGGATATTGGATAATTTAATGATTATTTTATTGATTTACTCAAATGCATATATAAATCATTTAATTAATTTCTATATCAAAATATTCATTTCATACTAGAGAATATTTTGATTTTTGACGCTATTCAGACCGGATATTGAACCATCAGCCAATCGCATTGCTTCTTTAAATGCTTCACAACATCCTGCCATCTCTTTTTTATATGAAAGGATATATTTCTTCTAGTCGTAAAATATCAAAGAAAATGAAAGCCTAATCTTAAAAAAAATACCGATATACATGGTCTGGTCTGTTGTCCCTTTACTGTTTTTTAATATTTGTCGTATATTTTTATGTAGCCCAGAGATTTTAAATCTTAATATATTGTAGATTATTAAAATAATTGAGTAAAGTGAGAGGATTGGTTGATTTTGATTCTTGTTGTCACGGGATAACAAAAACGCCATTTTATAAATCAATTTTGTTCTCAAAAACAAATAAAGATAATCTCTTACAATATTAAACAAATATTATCTTTAGTGAATGTAATAAATGGTTAAAATTTGAAGTTGATACATCAAATATTGTCTGACAAAATGCTATTAAAAAATTTTTGAAACAGATTTTTAACCTTAAATACCTTTGATCTTAACAGTTTAATTTTTTCCGGCAACAAACTCAGTTTGAAGATTTAAAAATTCTATATCTTCGTTAAATTTTAGGACGATTCGTTAATATTTATTGTTGTTATAGTGCGACAACAAAAATATTAATTTATGAATTATAAAAACCTTTTCTTTTATAACAAATGATTTAGTGTAGACATTTTAAAAATCAACAAAAGAAAATGTAGATAATTTGAAGATCTTTGAAGAAAAGGTTGTATAATTAAGTAATATTGGTTATGATAAGTCAAAAAAAATTTTTCCAAAAAATAAAAAATTGATATAAAAAAGGGATCATCGGTAACAAACATATTTCTCTTCCCCGTTGAAGACAAAATCCGTTTATTTTCAGCTAAGATATTACGCATACACACATACACACACGTGCACATGCACGTACGCACAGAACTGTAACAAATTGAATACTCCATGTGTAGATTATGAGCCGAGCGACACGATTCAGCATCATCATGACGCTTACTTTGACTCTTTTTCGTTGCTGACATTCAGCTGAAAGTCGAAGAAGGAGGATTCTTATATAAATATTCTTATACCTATTAGATTGTCAAAAATTAATGTAAATGTAGAACATGAGAAATACAAAGCTCTAAATGAATGGTACTTATTAAACCTTTAAAATAAATTGAAACATATCCAACAAGCGTTTTTTTATTAAAATATGTAAAAAAAACGATTTGCCGTCATTTTGAGGATATGATATAGATAGGTAAACTACCTGAAGTGCGGTCCTAATATAAAAAGAAGAAAGGGTAAAACAATGAAGAGCTTAATTTTTTTTATGAAAAACGGTATCTGCTACTACTTAAATTGATTGATTGGATGGATTTGATTACTTTATGATGTATTCAATAATTTTGCTCCTCTGCACGTTCATTTACGTTATATACAGTGCATAATCCTTTGACATATGGTATTTCATGTGCAGTATATGTTATAGGAACATTTATTTTTATAGGATTTTCTTGCATTTAATATTTATTTAAATTCGCAATAAAAAGTTTTAAAGCTTTAAATAATTAATTTAGGTTTAATTACTTTTATTTTTGACTAGCTACAGCTTACGCCAGATTAATAAAGAAAGAACAAGGGCACCACCAAACAGCTCAAAATGGGAAATAGAAAAAATAGAACAGTAAGGTATAATAGAGGTGAAGAGCACGAAAGAGTGGGAGAGGGAGCTAAGGAGAGAAAGAGGAGCGAGGTAGAGAAATGCTGTTTTATGCATGATTGCAAGGTGGAACACGCAAGTCCAGAGAAGTGTGGCTGCTCGCGCGAATATACGTCTGAAAAAAACGTGGGCGAAGGAGCAAGAAAAAAGTACATCGACAGAGAGGCAGAGAGAGAGAGAGAGAGAGAGAGAGAGAGAGAATTGAGCGCAGAAAAAGGTGTACGCATGGGGAAAGAGTGAAGGAGAGAAAGACAGGAGAGACGGGAGTGAAAGATTGTCGGAAATGGAGAAACAAGAAGAGAGAGGTCGAACAGGCGCGGTCCGCGAGTGAGCGGGTACAAGCGAGAAAGAGTAAAGTGTATCCGCAAAGTCGGTTTCAATGCTTTTTCGAACTTTCTATGCATTTCAATTCTTAAAGCTTTCGGAATGCTCTGCGGGAATAGCCACAAGTACGCGTGCTTCGAGAACTGTGGGAAAAATGTTTTTTGATAGTTTCCCGCCGTGTTTTATTAACTTTACTTGATTTATATTTCGTCTTTCACGGTTGATGTAGATAATTTACATACAAGATGAAATGGTTTCGTGTAACGAAAACGTGAATTTTTATCCGAAACGAGTTGAGCTTACGATATTCGCTTATCAACTGTTCTGAACTCTACTGCTGTAATAAATTAAATTAAAATAAAGTTTATTGATTTTTAATATTTTCACAAGTGGTAAAATTTAAGGCACATGTTTTTTAATGGTTTAGAGTTTTTAATGGATCTTTTTCTGTAGAAATAGTATACAACAGTTTAGCATAATTTATTATTGTTATTTCATTTATAAATTTACTACTAAAATTCTAATAATTCTAGATTGAAGGATTTTTCAACTTCAATCAACTAATTTAACAAGAAAAATTATATGTAGAACCTTTTGCGAATTCTGTTAAAGGCAAGCAAACTAACAAGAGCAAATTAAAATAAAAAAGTTTTTACAAGCACGGCTTTTATTTGACCGCTCGCTGGAACACAATTCGCGCGTACTGAATTTCTTCTTTATTGTTCCAGCCTTAACAATATTAAAGATGTTTTTGTAATCCCTTTTTATATTGACAGTATTTTATCCACGTGCCATATTTTTCATGCTGTACGCGCCACCGCACTTTTTCCGTGAATTTGTTTCTCTCTTATTTTTTACTTTTTTACCAAGCGTCACTTTCATCTAGCTCATGAATTCTCCACTTTAAGAGAGCGAAATTTATTTTATGATGTTATTATATGTACATATGTATAGTTTTGGAAAAGTTTCGAGTCGGGATGATGAGTGGTGAATAGTGCATACGAGAGTAGGAAAATTTATTATTTAAACTTTTGCGATTTTTATTTGGTGTGAATTCTATCTCGATACTTTGATAAACAAATTTTATCCGGTCAAAGCACACGAGTATACCTCCAGCTTTCATGGCAGTTCACTATTAAAACTGCAATCAATCCTTCATAGAATTTTGATTGCATTTAGAATTGGGTGGGAACCGTGCAGAAGGAAACCGAACGAAAAATTTTCAAAAAAGGTGTTTCGTAGCTACACGGTAAAAATGCTCTATTGAATATTATTCGATAATTAAATAATGAAATCTTAATAGATATGAACTTTGTTTAATTTGTTATATAAAATATTTACAGGAATCACTATAATAACAAACCAGTATTTTAGAAAGAATTTGGGTTTTCCTAAAATTTAGCACAAATATAGCTTTTATACATCTTCAAGGTTAAAAATTTTTTCAAAAACTTTTCGAATCTTGTTTTCTCAGAGAATACTTGATTTATAGTTTTAAAATTTTAACCAATTATTAAACTCATTGCATATTAATATTTGGTTAAAATTTCAAGAGATTAGTTTCATTTGTTTTTGAGAAAAAAGTTTTTATAAAAAACTAGTTTTTGTTGTTTTACGATAATAAGAATCGAAATTAACTAACCGTTAATGAAATAATCGAAAGCATATAAATTTATAGTCACAAACAATTTAACATACGCTCCCCGTACATAATAAAATCACATATTTTAAATATTGGCATTAAAAATTAATTAAAGCAATCAGTAAATTAAGTTTGAGGAAGCTACGTACGTTTTTTTTTTATGTTAATAGGAACTAAAAATACTGTTTACAGACAGGTATATATTAAATGAAGTTATATGTTCTTCATAAAGTTAATGTATGGCAAAGAATTTGATTTTTATATAATACCTTACCAAACTATAATTTGCATACTCATGAAGCATGGCAGTATCGTTGTGTGTGCCAAACCCACCAACTCGTAGAAGCAAAAATGAAAAAGCATTGGTGCTAGCTTGGGCGAGCGCGCCTTCTTTTCCAAATCCGTAGAAACACATGCGCTTATGTAACAAGTCAGCGAACCAAACTAACTTTTGCCTCCCACGAAATTTGTTATTTTAATTCTCGAAGTTACAATTTCTCCGCTCCTTCGCCCTCCGTATGCGCACGCGCATACATTGCGAATAAATTAACAATAAATCAACTTGTCCAAGGCAAAGAGAAAGAAGGGTAGCGGTTAAAGAAGTAAACAAAAAGGAATGAAGGATATGCACTCTCTCCTTTTGTCTCGGACAGATAAAAATCGTTCTTTCTCTTTCTCTCACCCTGTTTTTTCATATATCCGAGGGTAACACCCGGCTTTATTATGGCAGTATCAGGCAGAGATACGGCTGAATGTTTTTCTAGACTTTACGAACCATACAGCAGTTGACATTCTAACGTTACTTTGAATAAGGATATACATACGAGACCTGGTTAAAGTGAAGACCACCGAGTTTCTCAATTTATACATTAGAGCATGTTCAAAGTTATATCTCTACACGGAGAAAAATTCTGTGTATAAAAGTGATAGCAAAATTGTATATATGTGAAAAATTTATAGTAAAAATTTTTATTATTTTGTAATTTATACTTGTTTGAGAATGCCGTAAATTATACATGACTAACATGCTGTGGGTGTTAGAAATAAATTGTGAACATCATTTGCATAAATTAAATTAGAAGATATATTGTAAACTGTATATAAATTAATTTACTATTACGTGTGCCCGGTGAGGTAGTCAAAAGCAGAGAGAGCCGATGAGAGATGCCATGTGGTGAGATTCCGTGTGAGACTGTGCCGTATGAGAGGTCCATGTTGGGAGTGAGAGAGACCGTAGAGTGAGTTAGTGAGAGAGAGCACATCCGTCTTCTTCGTTTTGAACGTGTCACCGCGTGAGTCAAATTAATGTCTCTCTTATTTACATGATGTGTAAAAGTGAGAGAAACATCATGAGTTTTTGCCATACTCGGTTAATCAGTGTAGCGGATTCAGCTATTCCGAAGAGAGCAGCTGATGAGTGCTGCCGTCGCGCGACCGCCTGCTGAGTTAACCTTTAATCGCGCAACCGCGGGAAATTCAAATAATTGATAATTCCCAAACAATACTATATAAATAGTATCTTTAACTGTGAATTGTAGTAATCCACATGCAAATATAAGTCTGTCCCAATTTTCCTACCAGAAAAAGTAATTGTTACTGCACAATTTTTCTTAGTGTTGTAATATTGCTGAAGAGGGCGACGTTTTTTCTGTATATTATTTGTCTGTATTATTGACGTCTATTTACGAATTTGATTTTTATAGTAAATAGAAGCATTCAAGCTCTTTTTTTAGTATTTTTTGCTCCCGCAAAAGTCACTAGGAAAAGTCACTAGAAAAATTCAGTACTGCTCTTCGGAAAAAGAAAATATTTTTTATTAATTAATTATAATAGCAAATGGACTTGTTTATTATATCGTCATAATCCGCAAAAGAGGAGCTTTCGAATGGTATTTTTATAATAATTAATTTTTACCAATTCAGCCCGTAAAATTGCTTGATATATTTCAGCGCCGCGCCCGCTTCTAAAAATTTATTTTGCTTATAACTTTTTAATTATTGATCGGCAAATAAAAATCATTACGGAGACTAAATCGGCAAACTTGGAGAAATCGATTGGATTAAAGATCAATAAAAAATATTAATATTTGGAATTTCTGTTCGCCAACTTCACAAGTCTGAAAGAGGCTTCGCCGCTTTGTTCCATACAGACTTTATCGTCGTAACCGTGTAATCTTCTCTTGTTCGCTTTGTCCCTACCTAATTACAGTTTACGGGTCCCAGCAGTACCCGATGGTTTAATACGTTTATTACCTAGATTACTCAGGCACAGGGTATAATGTGGGGAAAACATTTCAATTTTCTCACATTTACTTAGGTTACATTCAACTCATACACATTCTACGATTATAACCTAGCGTTCAATCTAATAACACCGGACATAAGCACTTGTTTTATTGGGCATAAAAAATTGATGGAATAAATAGGAAATAACCAAAGATAGATATTAATCTGCTTCCTCCAAAACTAATTGTTATCCTATTTATCTTGCGTTCATTGACGCACACAAAATATTAAACAAATATAACTCTTTATATCTTAAAAAAATATTACTTTCATTAATAAAAAGCTACCAATAAAATAAAAATATCAGTAATCTGCTTCTAAGCTATATTAAACTTTTCTAATTTTTGAAGAAAGAAGAAACATAACTTCGCTGGTCATCAATTGTTTACAAGAAGATAACAACTACTATTAGAAGAATAAGATTAAATTCTACCTTTTGGTATACTTTGTTTTTTAACTTCGGTAATTTCGTAAACTAAGGAGGGCATGGCATCAAACATGTTTTTATATTTTAGAAGTATAAAAATGCATCGTACTGAACCTATTACGAATATCACAAACACATTAGCAGACTAACTGGCATTGTAGTATAAATACAAATTGGAATTATTTTTTCAATTTTCAATTGATTTTTATAAAAATATGAACAGAACTTATTTTTTACATTTACAAATAATGGTAAATATTAGTTAATAGTGGTAAATAATTTTCTCGTACCAGTTCGACAAATCTATCATACAAATAGCAGAGGTATTTTTAAAATATACTGTAATTTCACGTCTTTAGAAATGTATGGTTTCATTTTGAGTTTATGATATCTTTCGACGTGCCTGTGGGAGTAGATTATTTACTTCATGTGATTGTTTTCGCTTCGCTCAAGCGAAAAACGTCACATGAGGTACATCATCTTACTTAAGCACTAGTCGTGAATTGTGTTTCATACCACGAACGCAGAAAAATGATATCAAAATTGTGGTTTTGAGGTTAGTGTGTTATAAATATTTATTAATCAAGTATATAAAATAACAACCGCTTTATGAAACTTTACATGTTGGACTTCTTTAACTTTTTGTATTATTGGCGTTATGGATAAATAGATAGATACAACTCAATTATACCGTATTAACATCAAAGAGGTTATCTGTTGATTAATTTCCAATAAAAATACATATTTAAAAAATGTAAATTAGATCGAAATTCACTGTAATTTAAACTTTCACTTGGTCCTTGTAAATATCATCACTCCTGCAAAATAAAGTTTACGGGCCGTTATATAATAAATTGGATCAAGAAAAAGCGTCAATAAAGCGAAGACTGAGATGAAGAAGAGAAAAGTTCTGGAAAATTGTAAAAAATGCAAAGAAAGCAGAAAAGAGACAACTATATACACAGAATTAGCAGGAAGGGTAAAGCGAGGTGGGCTTCGTTAACTAGCACGCGAGGAAACGTGTACCGCGTGAAAAGTGAGGTGTAGCAACGGCCTATCGCAAGTAGTATCTCAATCATTTGTATTCACCCCCGTACTTCGTGATTTCTTTTATACACCGCAGCTTCGCAGAAATAGATCGTAGTATTATAAAAAATGAACAAAATTTTCCTGACTCTGCAGTGACAATCCTGGAAAAATCAAGACATTCTAGTAACTTATAAGCATTATTATTATCGATATGCGAGATATTTTTATGTTATAAAATGTTCTTAAGTTTTATTCAGGGTTTGATTAAATCTTTTTGCTTCCTCCTAGAGGAAGCTTTGTGATAGTAATTTTTTGAGTTGTTGTAAATACATGTTATAATTGTTTTCCGAGGTGTTAGGAATCAAAATACATGGTTTTTGAAAAATGTCTGTATGGATTTATATGGGTGTACATGCCTGGATTTCAATTTCTACTCGGTCGATTTTAACCGAAGAGGTCTCATTTTTTTGTCTTTTCTTTTGCGTAATGGCCGGCCAAAACCCCGCTTTTTGATTGGATCGATGCATTTTTGTTTTATTTCGAATTTTCGATTATTTCAAAATTTATTTTTGCTTTTTTTTAATGATAAGATCGAGATATTTTAATCGGAAGGGTAGCATACGAAAGAGAATTAAAATACCGATATTTTCTAAATAAAAAAAATTTCTAGCTATCACGGTTCTTTTGTTATTAACAAAAACGTAAAAATTGAAAAAGGAAAAAAAAGAGTTTTGTATGTCAACGATTACTGGAGTTAAATTGTCTTAAATGCTTAAAAATTTCTTGTAGTGGTAGATTATGGATAGCTCTCGAGCGATTTCTTTGGGTAAAATCAATATTCCATAGCTTTTAGAGATATTTGAGGTTAAAATTTTTTTAGCTTTTTTTCAAATCGTAATTTCTCGAGAACGGATCTATGTATCTGAATTGGATGGGTAGCATTCAAAAAAGTATTATAATACATATATTTTATAAAAAATGTTCTAGCTATTGTAGTCTTCAATTAATTGAAGGAATCAGTAAATTGAGTTTGAGGAAGCCACGGGCCAATCAATTGGCAGCAGTTTTTTTCTATATTATAAATCTTATATGTGAAATCTCCATATTATCATATTTTGGAAAGTATCATGTACATTTTTCAGAAATGGTACTAGCTGGTAATATAAGGGTGTTTAACAAATAATTAGAAAATTCTTGCTTTCTTCTTTTCTGCATTACAAAATGCATGTAAGTAAACATAATTTTTTTAAGCAAATATATTTGAAATGTTTTGACATATATGAAGCTAATCTAATACTTTGATCCTGGAATTGTTAACAATAACTTTTGAGTTGTTTTTGTTTTCGAATTTTTTTCTAGTATAAGTTCGAAAAAAGTTCGATCTTGATTGCATGAACTTCGCGAGCCTATAAATGTTTTTTGAGATGTTTAATCTTTTTAGTTTACTAAATTAATGTGTAAGTTATAAAGTATGGGTAATTTTAGTATACTATTTCATCATTTACACTTATATTTGAGTTTATTTTAAAAACCAGAAAAAAACTACGTAATACACCCCTAGCTAGTAACTAGCGTAGATATTTTTAAATTTACTGAACTGAAATACTATTACTAATATTTTGCTTCTTAACGTCCAAAACGTTATCGATTAATTAATGCGCTGTAAGCGTATTTTGATCATTCAACCATATTAGAGTTTACATTGGAACTAACTAATTTGGTTTCATGTATGCCACCAGACCTATTGGCATAAGCTTGTAGCGTAACCATCTCCTTAAAATGATATCACCTAGATTCTTATAAATAACGAAATAAATCAAATAGAAGAATATTAGCTAAAATAAAAGAACTTGACGATTATTAAGTCTACAGAATCGTCTCGCTGATGAAAAATTTGTACTTGAGTGCAAGCCGTAACAAGGATTATAAAACGCGTCGCGAAAATGTATTCACTTACGCCGGAAAACTACGTACCAGGAAGAAGACTGCGCCGGTACCTTATAAATGCCCTTATAACGCGCTCGCGACCTCATAAAAAATGCATACCGCGCAAAATAAGTATTAGCTCCCGTGACTCAGGGCGTGATCGTCATCAGCATTCATTGGCAGTAAAGCGTAATCTGACATTATGTATTACAAGATTTACCGCCGGTGCGGCGACACTCGTTTTTTCCTCGCTTCTTCCCTCCCCCACTCCCCATCGCATCCTCTTTTTCCTATAAAGTATAAAACACGCGTTGCCACGGTAGGTATAGAGTGCGAAAGTAAACTCAAGACTTGCGAAAGGGCTAACTCGGTGCGTTGTGTGTCTTCTCAAGTTTCGCGAACTAAACTAAAAAGCGGCAAGAGGAGAAGGAAACGCTACAATGGACGAACAGCAGCGAAACATCGAGACAAATAAAAAGATCGCAAAGACAGTCCGAAAGTTGAGTCGGCTCCGGAGAGATAACGATTATCGGATGATACGCTGGAAGGAGGGAGAGTGCTGAGTTTCCGAAGTTTCGCCAAGCGTTAAGCGCCCGAGGCATTGTCTTTGGCTTGAT
This sequence comes from Torymus texanus, assembly GCA_036873485.1. Taxonomy (NCBI): domain Eukaryota; kingdom Metazoa; phylum Arthropoda; class Insecta; order Hymenoptera; family Torymidae; genus Torymus; species Torymus texanus. The sequence continues at coordinate 120,121 of JAYJLV010000027.1, read as the reverse complement.
CGCTCGGCATCGGTAATGAACGGACGAGGTTTGCATTGTCGCGAGTCACCGACGTAGTTTTTCAACGATGTTTAACATGTACTCGGCTACTTATTGGTCTGCAAGAAAAATAGTTGTATCAAAAGAATTTTTAAATAGGCTCGGAGGGAAACTTTGCCTTACCAACGTAATTTTACTGAATAGTTTCACTTTGCTGAGAACGATTCTAATTTTGGGGAAAAACTCTGAGTTGAATACTGAAAAATTATTTGTAGTATTCAACTTATTCAGTATTTAGAGTACATAAAAACTAAACTTTAACTTAAGCTCCTATATCTTTATTAGAAAGTCTGTAATGGGTAACGCATCGATACTCTGATTTTTGCTTACGAACTGACTATAACTTTAAATTTTCTTAACAACTACTTTACGAATGAGTCTCTATGAATCTTTAAGGAACGAGTGGAGTTATTCTCTGAGAAATCTCATGTTTCTAATTTCTGTTGACAATCTTTCAATTTATCACTAAAGTTTCGTACCGTCAACATAAAGGGATAGATTTCGAAAGGAGAAAGAGCACTATTATTTAGTCATTAAACCGAAAACTTATTCCTTCTTACTATATTATATGTAGACGTGGTAATCCACCTATCCACCCTTTTGTCTCACACTTTCGTTGCCTAGCTTATGAGCTTCGAACTGGAGCGTCATAGACCTCATATGAGATCTCACATCAGTTTCTAAGAAATTACGATAATACTGGAAACTCATATAGGGTCTCATATGAGTTTTGTAAAATCAACTGTAAATTAGTGAAGTAATAATTTTTCCAAAAATGGGAATTCTACCCTTAAAAAATGAAGATTCTACATTGGTCGATTCAATATGGCTTATCTATAAGTCTACATTGTATTTTCACTTTTATTGTAAAAATATATGGAACAATAACATTAGTTTATTTACTCCTATGCAACAGGAATGAAATTTAAGTTCAAAAATATGCTGACAAATCAACGATCTTTTTCGTTAATGTTTTAATATAAGTATGTCGCCCAAGCCACGAGTCAAGCTTTTCCTATCGAAGATTCGCGATGCAGAGGACCACTACTCAGCAACTTCGAGCAGGTCGAGCATCGGGCAGCACGCAGCATACACGTATATACACGTCGAGTAAATGGCAATGTCTTCCTTTGCTCTCGGGCGTCGAGCGGCCATTGTTGCCGTGCTCGCGCTCGTTTTTTCGTCGGCCGTTGGTTGCCGTGTGCGCGCTCGCTCATCTCGGCGGCATCGCCGCCTCAAAGTCACCTGCGTAGCGCTTGGTTGATTCACATCAACGGGCCCATGTTGCTTCGCGTTTCGCCCCATCAGATGTATTTTCGCCGTCTTATGCGTCGCCCGCTGTGCTGTACATCGTGGAAGGCAGACCGAAATTCCAGCAGACTGCCGTTATCTGCAACAGTCATCCAGGAACTAACCGGTTCGATGTTCATAGTTATCACTATGATTTAAATGTTGTTTTTTATGTCAACTTATAAGTTATTTATAAGTTATTTGTATGAAATGAAAATGTAATCATTCAGGCGCTAATCTGTTTGATATTTATACTTTTCACTATGATTTAAATATTTCAATTTATGTAAACTTATAATATTTATAAATTATTTGAATGAAATGGAAATTAAAATCTTATCATCCAGGTGCTAATCTGTTTGATGCTCATAGGTATCACTATGATTTAAATGTGGGCTTTTATAACTTTCATAAGTTATTTGAGTGAACAGAATTTAAAATATAATCGTTCAGGCACTATGCTGTTCAATGCTTATAGTTATTACTATGATATTATGCTCTTTACGCAGCCTTATGATATTTATAAGTTTTTTAATTATAAATAAAAATGTAATTTGTCAAAGGCTATCTTGTTCAATATGCATAGATATTTCTATAATTTGTTATAAGCTTCTATAGCTTTCACACCTATAAATTAAACAAATATCAAATGAAATTTGAACGATCAAGCTCTATATATCCATGAGAAAGAAATAGTAATAATTACATTGGAATTTAGTATACAAGTTTCTTATAAAGCTCATAGACTTTTTTATGCTGCTTTTAGAAACGTTTTCAATAACGTAATCGCTATTTTAATAAAAATTTAGCGTTAAAACTATATCTTGTTTGTGATTTTTAGTGATCACATTTCGTTTATATTCTACATAATTGAATTATGCGAATTGACTTCTAGCTTTTCCAGTATGGCTCGATGAACAAAGTATAATATCTTTATAAGATTCAATTCTGATATAAACATAAAAAATTGTCACCCAGGACTAACCTGTTTGACTTCTATAGTAATTCCTACGATTTATATGAGCTGCAGATAAATTAAGGATCGTATTTTTACACACCAGTCAAGAATCAGAAAATCTACACTTGGGCTTTACCGTGACCTTCGAGTTATCGATTTGACGCATTATTGTCCCGAGTAAGGGCCTTATCTTCGAGATTACCTATTTAATATTCTTAATTTTCGGATAACCCAAAAATGTGTATCTTTTTTCCAACACGTAATATATTTATTTTTACCAATAACAGAATAATCTCTTTAGGTTATACCTAATTTTTGCTTATTTTTAGCATCATTTTTTACGTTGTACACAACTTAAGGTTTTATGACTTAATTCATACGAGGTAATGAAGGTTTTTCAAGTGAATAAGGATTTTTTAATCTCTTGATCTATGTTGAGGTATTTGCGAATTTGTGGCTTATTGTTTCCCTACTTAAATACTGGTAATTGTTTTATTTCGTATGGAAAATAAACTAACCCAGTGTTTTGGTTCTTCTTTTTATAATATAATGCTGACTAGTCAGCCTGGAAAATAGATCTACTATTTTCTGTAACATTTATTATTATTTATGACAAGGATTTTACTTTATTTTTTTTTTGACAAATTTGAAGTTTTTCTAAACTTTTCTACGGAAATGTTTAAAATGCGATATCAGACGTATTTGTATTGATAATACTAGTTGATTCTTAAATTCTGGACGTACATAATTTTGCAAAAATTACGTCTTTTCCCACTCAACATTTCTATTATCTATATTAAAGTTCTAGTCATAATGCACATAACGTATTTTATATGACAAATTTCATCTGTAAATTTCGAGTCACTTTTTATGCGTGAAAAACTGGTGAATCTATAATAGCGATAATTACATATTACAATTATTTTACAATTGTAAGCTTAATAAGTAATTTGAAAATATTTAATATTTGTCATTATGATTTCGTAATTTTATTGTAATTTTATTTCGTATTTTACACTTTTTCCTAAATCTCATACATTTTTCATCTACATCTACATTTGATCATGAGGAAGAGGTGCGCAATACAATTGTATAATTAAACGAACTTACTTGTAAGTGAAGTTTAATTATAATTATATGAAGCACCTCGTCCGAAATTATCAATCCCACTCTGATCCCTTATCTATAAGTGTTTATAGATAACCCATCGTGAAACGGCAATATGTTAAAGAAATGAGGATCGAGCAGCGGCAGAGCCGGGAGACGACTATACGGCAGCGGCGCTGTACGGCCGCTAACGAACTTTTTTGCTTTGGACGTGTGGTAAATCGGGCGGGAGAGGGGGTACTACCATTTGATCATGAGGAAGAGGTGCTTCATACAATTATAATTGAACTTCACTTACAAGTAAGTTTGTTTAATTATAAATTTCTGAGTTATAATTGCAATTGCAATTTTGAAAATTTCATCTACTGTAATTGTAAAATTTTGAAAAAGAATTATTGGTAATTTGATTAAATACTGTTTTATTTCAGACATCTGTTTAATTTAATGCAGATCTGTGATTCTAATCTAGTTGAATACTCTGTATTAACTAAGAGTACGAACCCGAGTGGTAACTCTGAATGATGAACCGGGCTTCATGAGGAAAGGATTAAAATATTTTCATCGGTAAATTTAAAAATATCGTATTTTATTGAAAATAACAATTTTAAACTAATTATTTTAAATGCAAAATAAAATATTTTTTATATAATGAAACATAATTGTGTCACGTAGAGACAGTTGGAGTACATTATCGCTTTGTTGAATAATTCTATCTACCAAGAGACGTACTAAAACGTAACATAATTCGTCTGTGGATTGACGTTGATCGGGCTTTTGAATTATAACCAAGCCTGCCTTATTAATAGCAATCGAACTACTCACCCCACTCTTCTAGTTGTAAATCGATTTATACCGTATTAAAATAAACACTTAACACGAAGTGTCAAACTAATATTACAATCAAGAATTATTACTTAATGCATGAATATTTAAAAGAATGCGGCCCATTACGATGATCAATATTTATATTACCATTCAATAACCTATTCACAAAAATTGACCTGTAAATGATAATATTGTGTATAGTTATAAACGTAAATAATTGGAATGAATAACTATTTTATATATTTACATTAATTAAAAAGTTTTTGGTGAATTGCATTTTTATAATATTAGTTTTTCATTTTCATTCGAAACTTAGCTTTATTCATAATATTAAAACAAGAAATTGATTGGTTGAATAACATATAAAGTAGGCATCGCACTGAAAAATGGAAAATCGACTTGACCTCTGAATAACCTTGAAAATTATGGTCAAGGGCACAGCCAAGATCACCATCGGATAGCCAGCGACATTTCCTACACAGAATTTTGTCTTAATCATTTTTCATTGCGATGCCTACTCTAGGCGTTATTCAATCGACCCTCGACTTTTTGAACACCATGTGATACCTAAAATCAGCCGACTTTTATTATTTTATAAATTAACATTGAAGCGTTTATTTAGAAAAACAAAA
>JAYJLV010000027.1:84631-109519 GCA_036873485.1 Torymus texanus | reverse complement strand
GAAATCCATGCATTACAGTTATATTTTTCACCTATTACTTACAGCTTTTTTTTTTAGCTAAACTTTTTTTACCGGGTGTAGATAGAACTGTCTGAATAATAAAATTCAAAGAAACATATCTGTATAAGTACACACTTGAAAAGCAAATCATCAAAATACAAATGAAACATGTTACTATTAATTTTTTAAATTGCTTTCATTTGAAACAGTATACTATAATCAAATATAAAATTACTATTCACTGCTACCTATATAAGTTTTCTGATTCACAAATAAACAAATTATTCAATAAGAAAATTTCTAGATAAAATTTATATTTATACTAATTATTCTAAAAAAAAAACTAATTTACATGTTGCATAATTTTCTGTATTAAAAATAAACATAAAACAAGTAAACACATATTGTATGTCTACCATAACTCTACTAATGATAGTTTTGCATACACATCATTTAACAAAATACCTCAACTTATTTAAGTATATAAATTTACAGATAAACAACTCTGATAAAATCCCAAAATCCCTCTTATCACGAAATCGCGTCGATCGGCTAATCAATAATAATTTCCTGTTCATCACGAAAAACGAGGAAAAAAAAAAGAATCGCCTAATACCTCGCTATACAACCTACTATTAGCCAATTTCTCAAGCACCTGGAATTTTCGACCATAAAACGCATACCTATACTCTCTCGAACAATGCCGTAGCTAACGTTCGAATTGCACTTGTTGCATTCCTTTAAAGTGCTACGGGTATAGGTATATATAAGTAGGATGGATCTATACATTCGAGGAAATCACGAAGAGAGCAAAATAGACAGTCATTCGCATTGCGATTTCTTCTCTCCGTCGCGAGTATAGATCGTCCTTGACAACAACGGGAGAGACAAGAGAGGAGAGGATAAGTAAAGGAGAGGGATATATACGCGCGCGCATATATATATATATATATATATATATATATATATGAGAGGATCCTAACCTACAACGCTGCACCTGTCAGCGTGTGTGCAAGTAGTGCACATACATATTTAGCGTGGCACTTTTTAATGTCCAGCCGCATTCCTGTCCGCGTCACTGGAGTATTATCTAAAACTATCCAAATGCCTCACTAATGGGACACTTAGGAGATAGGAGCGCTGTAGATCGGAGATAAAAACGAAGCGGAGCATTGTGCGATGTAAACACCGTCAAACCGTATCGATTCCCCCACAACCGAATCTCTCATAGATCCTCCCAAGTACAATCAGCAACAGCAGTAGCAACTCGCCCGTGACGTGAACAAAAACACTGAACGTTCCAGAGACTCTAACCATTTCACTCAACCGTCCCATCCTCCACCATCAAAACACGCAACCTCTCCAGTACACTAAAAAAAAAACTTTCCTCCCGCATAACCTCTCCTCACTCGTCTTCTCACCACTTCACTCCTCGTGACGTAAACAAAAAAAAAAAGAAGTGTACACTCATGTATCTAATACACGTATTGTACGTACCGCTCGCCAAAGTTTCGTAGGCGGCGACTTTATCAGCCATCCTTCGTGTACGACCTCCTGGTTCGTCGTCGTCGTCTTGCTGAGCACCTCCATCCCGGGCGCGCCTCATCGAGGCGACGCACTGTTCAGTCAGCGGCCAGCGCGCGTTCGCGCTCTATACGCGACTGACTCCGGCTACTGCTTGCGCGCTCGCGTATACTTCTTTCTTGCGTCTCTCCTCTTCTATTTTCGGAGTGTGTTGTGTAGGAACCAAGAGAGATAGAGAGGGAGAGAGCGAGTGCACGCGCACGTATAGAACTAACGTATATAGATAATGTATTATATACGTACGCGCACTTTCGTGCGGCGCGCGCTACTGCTGCGCACTGACGACGACACGACAGCTGCTGGTCGCGGTTATGCGCACTCACTGCGCTATAAACGCTCGAGATATGTATATAGATATATATGTGTGTTATACATATGGTTGTCTTGCTCACACTCGCGCGTTTATACCGCCAGGATCTTTAAACCAGCGTCAGGTGTTTTTGTTTGTTTACGTCGAGTGAGAGAGCTGCGATACCAATAGTCCGCGAAAGTGAGTGTACATAAACGAGTATATATACATAAACGCAAGGTTCCGATAACAGAATGCAAAACTCGTATATAGTGATAAGTACGTATGTATATATGCTTATTCTGCTGTACACGCTATATACGCACTGTGCGGGCTTAGATTGCCTTTAATTTCGTGATTGTCGTTCTCCGCCAATTTGCTCATTCTCGCTCGTTTTCGCGTGCGTCGTTCTCTCCTCTACCATCCTTTCACTTTTTTTTCGACGCCTCTCTCGCTTCCCTTCCGACTGTTTTTATAACGCGTAATTCGCGCGATAATATAATATATGCGCCCGCTCGCACGCGCTTTGCTGGCTCTAGAGCTTTCCGGTTCGTTGTTGACTCTCTTGAGTTCGTAAGTATAAATGCGTAATGAAATCGCTGAATTGGGATGGAGAGCGAGAAAGATTGCCAGGCCTATTATTTTTAAAGCGGTTTTGGGAATAGCGTTATGACGACTGACGCGAGCCGTGTTTGGGAGAGTTTACGTGGAATACGAGTGTTTACTATTTTGAGAGCGCGGGGTTCGTTCTTGGATGTATGAATGAATCGTGCTTGGTTCGCTTTGTAACGTATCAGTATAGGGAGCCGAAGAGTGAACAGTTTTTGTTGTTAAAATTGTTTTTTACATCATTGTAAGGTGAATTTTAAAGGATAATTTGTGTTTATCGAGGTGTAATAATGATCAACAAATATTTCGGATTTAATCTTAATAATTATTTATTCAAGTAGCAATAATTTATTACAACAGTTTTGGTATATAAATATACATAAAAGTTTAATTTTCTATTGGTTTAGGTATCAACAATTTGTAATTGTGTATGTTTATTCATACATATTTTAACTCCACTTGGAATAAGCTCCGAAAATGTCATGCTTTCTCAGCTAAGTATTACATTAATTAAGAAAAGGAAAAAATGTTTTCATCGCTAAAAAAGTTTATTCAAAGTTGTAATATAAGGCTGCATCTGCGAAACGTTGCCTTCGCAATAAATCGTAAAATTACTGGAATCGTGGGAACCTAGTGTCCTCCTCTTTAAAAGCACGTTAAATCAATCGTAAAGATCTTTGGCAAACTCACTTCATTATTACAATCGGGTCTCTTCATTATTTTACTTTTTTTTACCACCGTTCACCGTCTTTCTACCGTATAAAAATAAGCAGACAATTAGAGAAAATTATCTTTAATATCAATAAATGTTTGTAATAATCGAAAATCGTATATGTGTAAAATTTGTGCTAAACAATGTTTTGCAGTTTAATAAAAAGGGTTGAACGCTAAGTGAAAAATATAGAAAAGTCTAAAGATGATCTTTACAAAGAATATCCTCTATCCACGTGTCTATATAATATTTACAAGCAAATTTATAAGTACACAAGCCTTGATTTTATCAGCCGATTGACGCGTTAATCAGGGCGATACTTATAGAGGCAAAAGGATTTACCGCTACGTTGTCGAATTCAGAAAAAGAATCGAAACAAATACTGAAATACTTCGTATCGGTTACAACGAATTTTCCCAATGACACCTATACAACAAAAATATAAAAAAAACAAGACTTCTCTCCTTCATTCATGCAAAAAATCACTAGACCACCGTTACTCTCATTCTCTTTCACCCCAACATCTTCAAGAGAAAAGGAACTAAACAAATAAAAGCTTCCATATCTTATAATACAAATTTTAATGACCGACAATCGGACAGCAGTGTGTGATCGTTCGCGCTAACTTCGACTTCGTCGCTCGCCTTCTTCGTATCTGTATATAAATAAACCTCGTAACAAGTACACATTGTCGCATCTTCTTCAGTTTACTACGATTTAAGCTCGCCGGGCTTGTCTTTGACAACGAGAACCGGCGGCACCGCAGTGACGCTGCTTTGCTGCTGCAGATTCTTGCCGCTTTGCAGACTGGAATGGCTAGATGATCGGCTGTGACTCTGACTTCCGGACAATACGGTACTACCGACGGGTGTCTGTACCAATGGCTGAGGTGGTGTACGCGCCCCAGAACCGTTGCTCGTCGTCGAGTTCGGCTGGAGCTGCATGTGGTACTTATAGATGTTCTCTGTACTTTCGACCACACCTGCAACGAGAGAAATTTTCCATCTTATTGATTAGTTGTATGTGATTTTGTCTGATGAGAGGTTCTCAGCTACGGATCGCTCGATCGAGATGGCAAGAGATATTGTACAGTTTATTATGTGCGACTGCCACCATGTTTGGATTAATTTATATATGGGCATATATATATATATATATATATATATATATATATATATTGCATTTCAGTGTATAGTGCATCGTATGTATGTATTGAGAAGGGGACGTCAATCAAGCCTGTTATTATTAGTCCCACACCGAAAATGTTTGCGCTCCAATTCAACGGAGAGAATTAACAATCGGATGTAAACAATATTGTACATCATGATTTAAAGTGACGTTGAAAAAATAAAGCTATATAAAAAAACGGGAAATAGATGGATAATTGTATTGTAAGCAATAATAAAAATAACAGAATAAGAATAAAGTAAAAAATGAAAAAGACAAAATATACTTCACGAAAACTGCGTCCAGGGTTGGAAATGTGATTTTTACAAAACTAGGTGCATTAGTTTTGTTAATAATCAATAACCGGCCTTATTGACTATCGTTCTGCTCGCCTCAAAAACGTTTACTCCTAAATAACAAGAAAAGCGTGAGAAAGTAATGGAAAATTCAAGTGTGAGAGATATTAATGTGCTATAGGACAAAAGTTTTATTACTCAAATGAAAAGCTATTCTCGAGTCACAATGGCTATTGTTTGAAATCTACGTGACATATATTTTTCCTGAATATTTACGTTGATTATAAAGTTCAGCTTTGTTACATGTGTGAACGAGCCCAACTATTTCCAGATACTGTAATCAATCAGCGTGTCGAGTTGCAAAGTATAATTGTTGAGAAGTTATTGTCGACGGAGCAATGGCAAAGTGCGCTTGGCACTTGTGTAGCATTGCATCGAAAGTGAAATTTAATAACGAACCAAAACCAAAAATATAACAGAAAAAAATATGGAAACATAAACTTACCGGCTTGCAGATTTAAGCTTCGACCTCTGACTCCGCCCTCCTTCGATGGTGGACTCCACCAATTAACGAATGTGCCGACAACGGGTACATGTCGTAGTATGCCCTCTTGCCACAGCTTCTCCGCGTTTTCGCGTTCCAGGTCTGTCTGTGCGGCCTCGATGCCGCGTTTGACGACCTCAGACATTGTGTCTAAAAGCTTTGAGCTTGCTTCGACTTCCTGGCCCACTTGTAGTACAAGTGACAGTAGCTCTGCTACGTCTGAAATGAAGATATGTAATAATATTAATGAAAGATTGTCTGTGAATGGAAATTAATTTTATACCGAGAAAAAATATAGTATATCTCTTCTAGTTATACTTTAAAAATAAGAATCAGAAGAATGTTATTCATAGATTAGAAAATAAAACGCGATAACTTTTTATACTACTATAAAAAAACAATAAATACAGCTGATAAATACAATATTTTTGGCCGTATCTATAATAGCCAATTATCAATTATTTAATTTATTACTCAACAACCGCGAACATCAAGCACACTACTAACCCGGAATTTCCCACATCAACGTACCTGTATCATGAGTAACCATTCCGAACCGCACGCAAGCCAGACCATCAGCGCCTTCGCCAAGCGAAAAGGCAGCGTCGGTGCTACGCAACGTCTCGACAAGCTGTGTATTCAGGTTGTTTAACTCTTCCTTGGCTTGGTCCGTCATTACATGGACCCACGTGGGGGGCGCGTACCTGACGCCGCCCAGTCCAGCCCAACCCGGCATTTCTACCAGGTGTAGCGAATCGTTCTCTGTGACCAATCGCACAAACGTCTCTTTGTGCTGGACTGTCGCCAACAGAATTTCCTGAATGGGAGAATGAATCGATAAAATTGAGTTTTGGTTTTATTGAAATGTTTAGAATGGTATGTTTTGAGCAGGAAAAGCAAGTGCAAAAAACATATTTGAAGTAATATTGTCTTTTTATAATTATAATGTTTATGATCTTTTATTTTAAACCTTTTAAAATGCATTAAAAGAATAAACATCAATATTTCCTCTGTATATTCTTGCAAATCAGTTGCACAATTTAATACGTAGAATGCAAAATAAAAATAAAAATTAAACGATGACGATTCCGCTAATGGGCAGAAACCGGTTTTTTTACAGCATCGCCATTCCATTTTAATCGTAATCTGATAAGAATTTTTATTGATTTTAAATATACCTTAAATGTTTGTTAACACATATAAGATTATTTTCCCTTATCAGCCATAAAATAGAAAGCCTTTTTGAAAAATAATTTCGCGTTTTCCATTAACATCGTTTCAAATAATTACAAACGTCAAACCATAATAAAATATACGTATAAGTATAACGCTAAATTAAAAATCCAACTCACAATTTGCTGATCCAGACAAGCGATGACATTATCAATATCCTCACTGTTGGGTGGGCACTCGGGGCTTTCGAGCGGGCAGATACGTATCGCAATGCCGTATTGTTCGATCTCGCAGAGTTCGATGTCGACGTTCTCGATATCGCGCTGGAGTATCTGACCGAGCCACGAGTTCAGTTTGTCGTAGTACGGTGGTACGCGTTCCAGTTCCTGATTGTCCGAGTCTGGTGGTACGAATTGGAATACCAGGGCGCTCGTGACTACCTCGAGAAGCTGAGGACCGTTTATGGGGTTTGCTAAGAGTTCGTTTATCGTATAGGCGCCTGTTTCGCCGCCAGGTTCTTGACTCTGTAAGATAAGAGGATGTTGATTGGTTTACGTTGTGACTGGAAATTCGGAGAATATGGTTTTATAGTTGGAATAATATTTTAATTCAGATTTGGAATGTGAAGTTATTGATATGCGGGTTAGCAATCATAACAAAAAAATTATTTAAACTATAAAGTTTTTCTCACGTACAATTTAATAACAGAAGTAACTGTATAGCGTATCTAAAGTAATAAACGACAGTAATAACTGGGTCACTTTTATAAAGGTCGTATTGTACGGTAATTGCAGAATCTATGCGTGTTCGTTGTTTGTTAAACAGTGCTATTTAACAACTATTTGCAACTCACAGTGCTATTTAACAACTATTTGCAACTCACAACATGTCTTATAGAAAAATAAAACGCATTCAGTAAATTTAACGATATAACAAGTATTTACATTTATACGGTTCTTTTAAATCTTATTTGCAGAAAAATTAATTTTTTATTATAAGTAACGAAATCCAGTTTATAGATTCTTTATAGGTATTAAATGTTTAATCAGTTCTCGATTTATTCTACCCTAGTGCGATAATATGTTATAAACTTATTTTCATTATAATCATTAAAAATTAGAAGCAATATTTATGATCCCATCTCGTTTCATTTATATAGATATATAGGAAGTTGAAAATTTATTTTTAATTTATAATATAATATAGCAAACTGAATATTTAATTCTTTAAAATGAATTTATTTATTCAAAGTAATAAAAGAAACAATAAAGATTTATACTCTAAAAGTAGTTTAATACTTTTTTTTTTAACTAAATGGTTCCACATTCGGAATGCTTATGTTACTAAAAAATTAATGGACCATCACGTTATTCATGTAATAAGCATACCTTATCTTGGCTACTCCGTTCTTATTTTATCTCAAACGATTTCGCTCATTCCAAACATATTTTGTAAAAAAAAAATACAAAAAACCCGAGATTACGATCTTTTTCAACTCGTTTTACTGCTACCCAACTAACTGTACGTGTAATTATTTTGAAAAAGACTTTTGTAACAAAATCACGTTTTTTCCTTATGGGAACAATCAATTTTCATCTGATTACGTATGCTAACTCTGCTAGTTTATAGTCCATAATCGTTTAAAGAAAATGAAAGAAGAACTTGCTATGCTAATTTATTTAGTTCATAAACTTATTTTGAAAAAAATCGCTACATCAATCTAATAAAATAAAACCAATTCCTCATCACACAAATTCACTCTTCTTCCATAATTATATCACCTTACCGAAATTCAAAATGAACAAATCAAACATGATACAAAAAAAACCCTTATCATCATCAAACACCGCGGTGTTTACCCATTCCACACGTGTCCCGGCCATTAACCGGCACGTGCGCTCGCTTACTCACCAGCAGCCTGATGCAATTGAACTTCTTGATCTTGCCGTAGAGCTCTTCAATGACCAAGAAGCATTGGCGGAACCGGTTGATGATGCCATCACGACCGAGAGCCTGTAACGCTGTCCACAGTGGCAGGGTGGGTAACCGGCGCGATAGTGAATCTGCCATCAGGCCGGATATTAACGACAACGTCGTGTCCCTGGACGTGGGACGTGTGCCGCGTGTGTCAGTCAGCCTGTACAGAGTCTTGACGTGCGAGGACGATGTTAAGGAATATATAAATAGCCATGTTGCGAGAATTTTTGGAGCTTGAGAAGGTATTTTAAATGCGACCGAGTTAGCATAAACGTGCGGAGAGAGGATATTATAGCGCTTCCTTGTGCTATTTTTAGGATGGTTTAGTAGTAGTAGTAGTAGTAGTATGTGGATTGTTTTTCTTTTTTTCGAGGTCTAGTAACGTGTGTATTTAAATGGAGAAAAAATGTATATTTTCTCTCGAATATTCTTTTAAAAGGGAAATAACAAACATATCATTATAAATAGTATTTTATATATTAGAAAAGGATACGACTCTTGGTAACGAAGGAATGCCCAGCCAAACTCCAACTGGCAAAGTAATACTATCTGCAATCTTTGAAGACTGAAAATTGGAAAAACCTCTTTAGTTTACATGCCATTGACGCAATTCAAACAATCAATATGCATTCGTTATCCTTACCAGATCTTTCGGGGAATTGTTTAAAGCTAAGGCTGCTAAGGAGTCGCCGCGTAGATGCAACCAGACATTGTACTTATCACATATTTCGCGGAGCCTAGTTATATTGTCACAATGTCCGGTGAGCACGGAGCCCGCTTCTGCCAGCACTAAAAGCGGAGTCACAGAACTGGATTGAGAATCCTCGGTCAGGCGTCTCTCCAGAGCCGAAATGTCCATAGTGTGACGAGATCCGAACATAGTATTGTATGGAATGGGTCTTATGCAGTGCAGTGGTAAAGAAAGCTGGAATAAAGCATATCATATAATTTTGTTATTTGCTTTTCTATAAATCAGTTTTCTAAGCTAAATGGAGATGTTAAGAAAAAAAACATATAAGAACTAAATACTAAATTATTAACTAAACGCAAATTAACATTATATTTTTAAATTTTAATATTTGATGTTGTTTTCACTTTTTCCTTATCATTGATTAAGTGGCATTTACAGATGATACAAGCTCAGTCAACAGAAAAAATTAATCACCTGATATCGAAAATCAAACATGAAAAACTCACCTGTTTACATAAATGTTGAACTAAACCTAGTGGTGCAGCAACAGAACTATAAATTAACGGTGGTGAACTGGCTAATGCTGTAAAACCTTCATCTATATATCTAGGATACTTTCTGTGCAGTGCCAATCGAGTGACCCTTACCAGTCCCTCAATTGGATCTTCATGAAAAGATGAGGCACAATCAACAAATCGAAAGATGTGACTAAGCCACCTTGTGGTGTCAGCTGCTAACCGACCAGCTAACCTTTGTGCATGGTTTCGAGGTAAGGACATTGCATAAGCCGAAACTGAATGAGAGATTAAAGCTAACTTGGCTGCATCTGTGAGTGGTGGCAGACTAGTTATTTGATTCGACTCTTGCTTCCCATCTTCCTGAGGAGCATCTTCATAAACAATCAGATCCTGCAAAATAAAAGTATATTCGTTAATTATTCTATAAATCCATGATAAAACTATATATACAGGAAAGATAAATATTAAATCTAATCTCTCAAGCATGTCATTAATTTAAAATTAATGCAATCTTATCTTTGCTTCCGGAGTAGCCAAGACAGATGTATATGAAACAAGTATAATGTTCCACAAGTAACTTTAATTAAAACGTGCATAGTATTTCTAATATGAAATGTCTTTTTATACAAATCAATTAAATGTTAAAAATCTATAGTTATTATATTTTGATATATTTATAAATTTTACAAAACGAAAGGAAACTATAGTATCATATAGGAAATATACAAGTATATACACAACAATATGTTACTATCCCTCACCTGTATCAGTGTGAAAACATCTTCAGGTGCCTTGGGATGTGAAAGGAAACCCGAAGGATTATTCCATGTGCTACCTTCTGACTCTGTTCCCTTTTCCATTCCCTCTTCAAGCCTGGCAAGCGCCTGAGACACTTGTAACTTCATAGTGTTCACCTCGTTCTCTGATGGACCCTGCAGAGGACAAATTCATAGTGTGCCGTTAGAGTCTATTCAATTGTGCTGTTTGAAATCTGTCTTTTGTTAAGTCTCATGTCTAAGATGTTACACTGAAGCATATGCATTACAAACAAATTGTATTGTTTAGAATAACAATACTAAAAGTACCTTGTCCCAAAAACCTAAATCCCCAGTGCTTTTGCATCATTTCCAATCAATCATTTACATCTGAAATCGCAAAACGACTTAGACAATCGCGAATTTTAACAAAAGCCAGGACGAGATATAATCTCTATATCTCTTTCCACGTGCGTGCCATTACCGGGATAGTCGCCACCGACGCAGCAACTCCGGCGCCGACGACGACCTGTCAAAATATTTTTTTCAATTCGTTAGTACATGTATATATACACAGTGCGCGCGCCCTGTCCGTCTGTGAACTACGTCTGCCTGTTCTACGTGTATGCGCTATGCTACTTCAACACTACACCTACCTCGCGAAGCCTCTCCAGACAGAAATCTACATTTTCCCCAGGAGATTCAGCAATCGTACATACCTCGGGGACACCGCTATTAGTCGTCGGCGGCTCCATCGCGACAGGCTTTTCCTCCGTGACAGCGGCAGCGGCGTCAACAGCAGCCTTTTCGGCCATCGTGGCACACGTAGACTACGGTGGGCCGCGGCGGTGTTGTCTGAATATATCGCGATGGAATAGAGTTGGCCTGACTGAGACACACAGCACAGCAGCAGCGCGCCAGGAACGGGAGACCGAGACACTGCTGTGGCGCGACGCAGATTTTTATATGCATTGGCTGCTGTCGCGATGCGTGCGCAGCGTTTGTATGTGAAGTGCCGCCGAACATTGTCGATTAGAATGTCACTAGGATTACGCCCGATCTTGTATTACTGTATAGTGTTGCATAGAGAGGTTAGGTAGTGGAGGTTGGTAGTTCGCGCTGCAGGCAAGTTACCTTTGTTTATATGATCCAAGAATTGCGCAGTGTTATCGATATTTTTATAATTGCACGGTTTCGAGGGATTCCGTGTGTTTATCGAGTACATGTTGCAATCTAAATAGTATATATTTAATTAAATGTGATGCTTGATAAAGTTAACGTAATTATTTATTTCTTATGAGAAACGCATGGTTTATTCGCGGGAAACGACAACCGAATCGCGCGCCTGCGTGTTCGATTAGCAGACTTCATAAGCAGCAATGATAATGATGGCCTCGGAGCGCGCGTAGTACCAAGTGTTTTAGCTGTGAAAAATAATTTATAATCAAAGCGAGTGTGGCATATTTTCGCGTGTGATAAAAGAAAATCAAAATGTCGAAGTTTACTTTTGGCACGCCGACCACCACTGCGTCAGCTCTGGGTTTTGGATTCAACGCACAGGCGTAAGTTTAAAAGTGAACTCTAACCTAAAGAGTTTTTTAATCTAATGCAATCATTTGAAATAATTCGAAGAATACTGTTTGTGGATTGAAATTAAACATTTATCTTCAGTTTTGGTAGCACACCGGCTGCTGGAACAGCTGCTGCGCCGCCTAATCTAACCTTAGGAGGTGGTTTATCTACAGGAACTAATCTTTTTCAAACACAAACTCCTCAAGTACAACAAACTGGGCTTGCCCAGCAAACTGCTCTTGGCCAGCAAACTGCTCTTGGTCAGCAAACTGCACTTGGTCAGCAAACTGCACTTGGCCAGACAATTGCACTTGGTCAGACACCTGGCCTTGGACAAACAACTGGACTTGGTCAGACAACTGGATTTGGCCAGACAGCTGGGCTTGGTCAGACAACTGGATTTGGCCAGACAGCTGGGCTTGGCCAGACAACTGGATTTGGCCAGACAACTGGACTTGGTCAGACAACTGGGATTGGCCAGACAACTGCTCTTGGTCAACAAACTGCACTTGGTCAGCAAACTGCACTTGGTCAGACAACTGCACTTGGTCAGCCTGCTCAATCAACTGGTTTAACATTTGGAACTCCAAATGCAGCAAAACCAGCAGGCTTATCCTTTGGTGCTGCAACTATTAGTCAACCAACAGGTTTGACAACTGGTGGAGCATTATCATTTGGGGCGCCTGCTGCAACAACTGCAGGAGGTTTATCATTCGGAACTCCTGCTACAGCTGGAGGATTATCCTTTGGAACAACTACAACTAGTGCCACTACTGGAGGTTTGAGTTTTGGAGCTGCAGCACCTGCAGGAGGATTATCGTTTGGAGCTACAACAAGTTCTACTGCTGCTACTGCTCCGATAAGTTCAGCCTTGAGTTTTGGAGCTGCTGCCATCACTACTAGTGCTTGTAATATTTCAAATATATAGAAAATATACTGATTAATTTCAAGTTATTTATAAAGAACCTTTTTGTTTAAAAATATTTTTAGCCTCACTGTTTGGTGCAACAAGTGGTGGACTATTTGGAGCAAAACCAGCCACTACAACAGCACTCGCTATTGCCACTCCAGCTACAACTGCTAATAAAGGACTTGGAGGATTAGATGTTACAGTTACCAATAAAGGTCTCACGCAAGGAAGTACAAGTCCAACTGTAGCTAAAGAAAATTTACTACCAAATGAATTAATGCAAACAATTGATGGTTTCAAGTAAGTTTTTTTTTTTTTTTATTTTTTAAGTGTATTTATAAGAGGTATAAATTCTATTTTAATTTTAGGGAGTTTGTTAAAACACAAAAAGTTTTGAGTTCTGACATAGCTAGAGGTTCAGCAAGACCACTTAACAGGTGTTCAGAAGATACAGCATCCTTAATGGAAATATTAACTACATTGGCTGGTTCTGTACAAAGAGATCGCTCGTTAGCAGATAAACTTAAACAGGATACAGCTAAGGCATTACAGAATGCAGAAATTGCACAAAGGACGCATGATACACCACCAGGATTACAATATGAAAATAATGCACCACTTCTATTTTTCATGGAACTTTCAGAACACTTTGAGCATGACTTAATGCTATTTAAATCTCAAATTGAAACAACTGAGAAACATATACAGACAATGATGACTCCAAAATCCTTAACTCCACAAGGTAAAATAATGTAGAAGTTATACTATCTTATGCTATAAGAAATAAATCCACTAAAAGAAACCTTTCTTTTCTATTAAAAATAAATATAAATTTTAATGGTTGCAGAATTAACAATGGCAATGAATAAATTGCATGAATCCCTTGTGGCAGTAGCTGGAAGACTCCAAGGTGTACATACAAAAGTGCAACATCAAAAAGAGCAATACCTTAATTTTAGAAAATATGTCTTGAAAGATAACACAAATGTTTTTGAAGACCTTAAAGCTGACGGTAAATTAAGTAGGAGTAGTATAGGCAAAATTACGAGTGGGCCAACTCCGTTTGGACCAGGTATGGAAATTTGAAATATAAATAATTTTTTTAATTTTGATATTAAGTAATGCTTGTATAAATATATTAATAAAAATATTTCTTGATATAGGAAATCGAAGTTTCTTATCTTCAACAGCTTTAAATTCTACACCACAACCCAGTCTTGGCACACAGAATCCATTGGGTAAGCAATGGTTACCATGATTAAATAATAAAACAATAAATATTTACAATTGAAGTTTTTTTGTATTATTATAACGTTATTATAATTACCCTATCTATAAATTCCAATATTCAGGTCTGGCAAGGATTTAGAGAAAGGTAGAAGTTTACTAACATCTTCTGCCACTTAAAAATATAATTATTTGCAGGTGTTATTTAGATTTAATAGATTGACATTCTTTAAGTTATTATAGCCTTATAGCAAGTCTGCATCTATTTTCTTGTCAGTTCATTTATTCACATTCTAATTTTTTGCCAAAAATCTTCATACAAATCACGTGCAATAAAAATTATTATTTTATTTTGCTTTTTTCTTTTCTATGATTAACGTCTAATATGCCCTATCCTAAATTTTTATTTAATGACAAGTGCTGAGCGTTATTCAGTAGCAATTAACTGTGTTACAATTCTTCTCTTACCTTTTCAGGAAAAAAATAAAATTTGGCTGTATTCTAATTTGTTTATTGAGGTACTGAAAATTTATTTTGTTTGCTTTAACTTTATGTTTCACAATGTGGGATTTTACAGCTCATTCATTTCAGTGATTACTAATAAACGGCGACACATTTTACTATTTTTTTTAATCTAATGCGAATTTACTTTTTCACTGCTTTTCCTTCATGCTTCCAATAATTTATCTAGGTAGTGCATTAACAAACATCAAGAAATATATCTATATTTAACATTTTTATTATATTATTAAAACAAGAATGACAAGTGAAGGAAGTGTCGAAGTTATACATCAGTGAGTAATTAATATTTTTCTTCTAACAAGTTGATTGATAACTAAATCCTCAATATAAAGTTAACTGAGATTATTTTCTTAACATCTTAAAATATTAACTTGTACACCTCTATCTTACATTTCGAACAGAAAAAATCAATACGTTCTCTGTCTTAAAAATTATACTTATCAGTAATAATAATAATAATAATAATATGTATCTGTAGTAATAACAATCAACTTGTTAAAAACCTTTAAATTTAGTATAAATTGTAATATTAACAAAACTTAAACTTTATATAAACCATGCTTCATAAATTTATTATTTATTAATTATTTAAAAAAAGAAATGATTTTCTAATTGATTTCGCACTCCTTTGCTTGCATATATATTTACACGCAAAAACAAAATCATCATAGACGAAAAATAAGTTTTAAATTTCTATTTCTGTTCGCAGCGTGGGGAAATGTCAACACAACACCGTCGGCTAATCTTTCATTAAGCAGTACGATGAAACCTCCGACGACGGGTCTGAATTTCAACCCTCCGACCAACCTCACAGCACCTTTATCTACAGACACGACATCAAGTTTCCAATTGCAAAAGCCACCGGTTGGCAACAAACGAGGGAAACATTAATATTGTTTGAAAGCATAAGTTGTTATGTGATCGAGGATGATGTTTTGGGATGGTTGAGTTTTTGTATTTACTTTAAGTAATGTTTGTAATTTTGTAAATTATGTTGAAATTAAAAGATGTCAGTACTTTCTTTAAAAAAAGGAATTTATTTGAAGGATTGTGTGCAAATTATCTCTTCTCCCTGTTCAATATATAATTATTTATAGACATAGTAAATGATGGATGGATACCATTATGCTAACAATAAAAAGATATCTTTATTTTTATATAATAATTAAAATTAGTCAATTATAATAATTAAATTTGTGCATTTCGTATTTAATTTTTTAAACGTCTTAGAAATATTTTCGAGTTGTATAATACAAATAATATAAAATTTAAGAAAATTTAGAAAATTGTGATTTTAAATTCAAAATAAATTAATTGGCAACTATTTGTTAATCTTAAGAGATTAAGTTTTATCTACATGTTATGAAATTGAATTCCATAATTCTATGTTACCACTGAATTAATACTGCAGGCAAAATATTAGCCATTGTAATATAAATTCTAAGCTTTTCGTAATAATCTTTAATATAAGATTCGTTCCAATATTTTCCAATATTCCAACATTTTTATTCGGTATTCAATTTATATATATGTTTTTAATCACAGTTTGCCTTGTAAGTTATAATGAATGATGGATTCTTGAATACGAAATTAAAAATAAAATTAGAATAATGGAAAATATGAGGTTGGGCTCAATATCCCTTAAATGATCAATCAATGAGTTTAAAGATTTTATGAAAAGCTAAGAATTTTATACATAATTTAACAATATTTTTCCTGTATAAATCTATTTTTGTTCATATAAATCTAAACTTTAATTTAATAATATATTTCGTTAAACTTTCACAGATTCTCATCGTTATAAATTCGTAATAAAAATCTTAAAACTTTAATCATTATACAATATCAAAACATCCTTCATATAGCTCCGACTTGTAAAATTGGAATTAATAGTCTAAATGCTTCCTGGACATATGAACTAGCGTTTGTTGCCTGAAAATAACATTCTCTCATTAAAAGACAATAAAAGAGTCAGTAAAATTTTTAAGTTTAGTAAAAAAGGTAAAGTACGTACCTCTAAAGAAATCGTGTCAATAATACTAGATCTAATTTCAAACGTATCAGATTCGTTTGTTCTTTCTACCAAAAAGTTGCAATAAAGATATGCTATGGACTCAATTTGAGAAGATAAAGCCTTTGTGAGTTGGACTAAAGCGTCAGCTTCGTTAACTGTACTTCGGCGTTCCTTTATTAAAAGTAATTCGGCTGTTTTGTGGAATCTTTCAACAGAATATGCCGTAAATTGGGCTAAAGCTGATATGGCTTTTCGATAGAGTTCTCGTTGTGAGAGTTCTTTCGACTCTGGTGATGAAATTTGAGAATTCATGTCATTCCAAATCTATAAAATGAATAATAAATAAATTGAAAGAAGTTTAATAATGTTTAAAACAAAATATTATTTTATCACAGTGAAAACTTACGTCAATAATTTTGTCATAAGTTATAGTAACACCTAAGTCTTTACAACCTTCTTCTAGTTTTTCTTTCAAACTTTTTTTTTTATCTTCTTCATAATCTTCGTCATCTTCGTCTCCAAGATCACATAATTCCTTTACCTCATCTAATGTTTCTTGCATAGATGTCAATTCACTTCCATCAACATTTACCAATTTCTGCTGAATTTTCATATTATATTGCTTAGAGAGCATTTCAAGAGCTTCTAAATGAACTAAACCCTGATAATCATCAAAGAGACTTTCCAAATGAACCTTTCTTAATAGCTCTTTTTCTTCTAGAGATTTTTCCTCAATGTCAGCCTTTTCTTTTGCCTCTCGAAGAACTTGAGAAAGTATGGGTTTATCAGTATCATTTGAGAGGAATGCTCTTTTCTTTCTTAAGCCAGGATCTCCTTCTTGAAGAACTTCCATGGTTTTTTTACCAATTGTCTCAAGAGTATCCAATCCACCAGAAATGACTTTTGAACTAGTGGATTCAACTAATTTTGAAATTGATGACATGCTAGACATAAAGTTACCAAAGCCAAATGAAGTTGGTAAGAATTGAGATGGACTTTCTTTTGGTTCTTCAGGTTCTTTATCTGCAATAATAAAAGTATTCATTAAAGACTCTCTATTGGATAATATTATTAATTTTGTAAATGCAAGATTTAATTAAAAATTATCTTTACCTTCTATTTTTGGCTTTTCACTTTTATCTACAGGACTTTCTGGTTTCTCTGTTTCAACTAGATCAACAGGATCTGGTACTCCCATTGTTTCTTCCAGCATTGATAGACCCTGAGAGACATGACTAGTCAATGTTGAGACTCCTGCAGTGGCAGTACTAAGCAGAGAGTTAACACCCCAACTGCCCCATCCACCCCAACTACCATTCATGCTATCTTGTTCTCCTCCTGCTGATGCAAGTTTATTCAATACCGGACGATATTTATCATCTGAAAGATCATCTGGTAGCTCAACATCCTCTCCTAAACCTTCCCAACCATCTGGTTTAAAAATGTCTTTAAACGTTAAGTTTGATTTTAACTCGTCTGGTATTTCTGATTCCTCTTTTTTTTTCTTTGAATTTTCTTTTTGCAACTCTTCCTTTTGTGCATTTCTCAATTCCTGTTGTAAATTTTGTTCGTCACACTCTTCCCAACATTGTTGGGTCAATGGCGGTGATCTGTTTTCTGCTAGTGGCTTTTCCTTAACCTCTTCTGGTGTTCTTTCTACATCTGGAAGCTTATCAATCTTTGTTGCTCCTAATTTTTTAGCTCCTAATGATTGTACCTCTTTTGGCTTTCGCTGCCTTTGAGGGCGCTCTCTTTTATTTGGAATAATTTTTAAATTTTCATTACTTACTACTGTTTTTTCGGAAGACATTTCTGGCTTGGATTCTTCCTTTGTTTCAGTAGAATCACTTTGACACACTTCTGTACTATCTTTGTTAGTTGATTCTTCGTTGTTTTTTACACTTTTTACATCACTTGTTTCACACTTGTCAGTTGGAGTATTTTTACTTTCCGTTTGGCTTTTATCTAAACATACGTACACATATACAAATTAAATAAATATAAGGTTATCTCACAAGATTATACATAAAATTAATCATCAGTTTTACCAATGTTACTTTGATTTTGTTGCCTTGATGAGGTATTAGAGCTTTCTGTATTAGAACCTCTCATTGGAGTATGATATTGGACTGATGGTATGTAGTCTACATCGTCATCACTATCTGAACCAATAGAATTATATTGCTTGGCCGGTCTTCTCTTGGTCTGCTCAACTCGAGCAGCCCTCATCTCCTCTTCTGCACTTTCGAAATCATCACTCTCTGACGTTGCCATTACACTGCTGATAAGTCTGCCAGATCTACAACAAATGATAATGCCATCAATATTGCTCAATGTGTAGATAGTACAGTGTGCTTTGGCTTAATACATAAACCCAAACCAAGCAGCACAAACTCCTATACACTCTACCAACCGTTATATCTAAACTATTCAAATTACCAAAGTAAACAATGAACATTTATCATATATCAAACTACCTATACAATTCAAATATAACGTTTGTTTCAATTTCTCCTCAGTTCAAACGCATTTTCTCACCGTTGTACCTACGGCGTTCATCAAATCTTCATATGCCGCGCAAGTCACGAAAGTGCGACGGCGCAATACAATATATTCGCGCGCTATCCAGTATACTTATGCATGCATTTATTTACCTGGCGCAGCACCGAAACGGATTATCGCCGCTGCCGTCTATAGGTTAAAGCCTCGAGCCTCTCCTAGTGTTTACTATCTCTTGGCGCTCATCAAGATAGAGACGAAGAAAGTAGGTGTCTATGACCTTTTTACGTTACAGCATCAACAGCAGCCGTCGACGACACGTCCCTTTTGCATTCCACTGCGTCGAAGATGGTAGCAGCACTCTGGCAACTGGCAACCAGCAGCAGTAGCAGCAGCAGCGCGAATGTACACACATACTATATGTACTTATGTATATACACAATACACGTGTGTGAGGTATACACGTACGGGGATGTATATAGCAGCTGGGAGGTGAAAATGGTCACGTGGACCATCGCCATCGTGGATTCGTGGCACACGCGACGACCAGTATCCGAGTGCGATGTGTGTATGTATTAATTATATATAGGTATTGTGCTGAAAGCAGTTCTATAGCATTCGCACCCACGCATGCGGATACACATGCGTTAATGATTGTATAGACGTATGATGTACATGCGCTCTAAGCGCGGTAGGTAATATATTAGTAAGTAAGCGTGTGCGATTTTTCGCGTGCGCATCGAGTGCGAGATTGGAGCAAGAAGGATTGAGAATTCCTTGTAAGTGTTGAATGATGATTTGTCAAGGTAAAAGGAAATTAAGTTATGTGATGATAAGGGCAAATTGGAGGAAAAAATGTTGCGTGCTCCGAATTTCATATCGAACTATTTTATGCTAATTTTTATAAGTTGTATGTGTATCTGATTTTATCAGTACTCTAAAAATTGAGAAGCATACAATATTAAATTTAAATAATATTCTCCAAAATATGCATATTCATTCTATTATAAAATATTGAAACATAATATTTTGAAAATGAGTTTTATATGTATAGAAGTTCGTAGGCCATTACTACCTTACCATAACTGTGCAAACACAATAAAATGAATTGAGAAATTATATATCCGTTACGAATATTGAAAACGGCGTATTTGCTCGAGAACCGTAGGTATATATATATATATATATATATATATATATATATGAGATGGAAATGTTTTCGAGGACTAAATACGTTCCATAAACATGCTATTTTAGCGCTTGGAATATTCATCGATAGGATCACGCCTACGGCTATATAGGCATTCAAATCTCTAATAATATAAATTTTCTGGTGTATATATGTCGAAATTTTTGAATATATCGCGAGTTTTATGAATCTTATATGAATTCCGTAAAATTCGCGGGATAAAAGTTGACTTCCTGGAGGTCTGGTAGTATTTGACGATATAGTGTATGTACAGATATGTAGGAAATGGAATATAATGTATCCACTTGCGTACACACGTATATTTTCACCATTCACGTGGAAATGCCGATCTAGAGTTATGGTCATATATTTCGTTTTCGTCTTTTATATATATAAACGTCATGTCGTGAGGATATTTTTGCTGCCACAAAGTTTTTATCTAAAAAAATATATTATAGTTATACTTAGAAGTATTGGTATAAGAGCACTTAATAATGTTATTAAAGATAAGCCGTTCGTCGAAAATAGAAACAAACTACTTATAGTGTGAAAAAGCGGACTTTGAAAAAAATTGAAAGATTACAAATATTTTCGAATTTTACTATATACCCTATCGATTCGCCAATAACTATACCAATATTATCTTCCTCTAAAACTTCCCTTTCTGCAAAATATACGTATATATCCATTCTGTTGCTCCGAAAAAAGTCCCATTCAATACACTCCGAAACCACTTCCACCCTTCCAGACTTCCAAACACCTGTAAAAGAACCCGAGCCTCTATTTAAAACTCGTAACCAAAATCCAACAACCGCGGGCACCTTCTCTCCTTCTCGTCCCCGATATCCTTACGCACATCATCATCATCATCATGTATATCCGACTCGAATTCTCGGGGACTAAGTCTCGATCTAGTTCAATCCAACTAGTGTCATCATACAAACCTGAAAATTCGCCTGTAATACTGCAGCAAACACCGCACGTATACGCATGGCACCATCAATGTGTATATATAGGTGCTTGTATAACGATAATCCGGCTTTCTGCCGCCTGCTACAGGCTTTTACACCACCACCACCATCACCACCACCACCACCAGCAGCAGCAGCATGTGCATGCAGTAACAGCAGCAGCAGCCACCAGCAGTAAGCAACAGTCTGCCAGGTGGCGCCGCGTCTCCCCCTCGCGGTAGGAATGTACGTTTACTCTCTCTCTCTCCCCCCTTAAGAGAGGTTGATATCCTCTCCTCTCTCTCTCTCTCTCTCACTCTTTCTCTCTCTACACACTAGCGGGCCGTCACTGTACTCGCTCTCGGTCAGAGACACGACGACGTACAGTGCACACATATACGTACGTGTATATAGATACATATATACACCTACGGGCGCGTATATAACCTAAAAGAGAGAGGCGGCGAGCGCTATCCTAGAGCGAGAGAAAGAGAGGGAACGAGAGAGAGAGAGAGAGAAATGTATGTCCCTCGTCGGTCGGGGCGCTGAAAAGTGCGTGTGCGCTAGTAGTGTGTGCGAGTGAGTGAGTGAGCGTGCGGCAGCGGCGAGCCGCGAGCGCGACGACGACGACGACGACGACCGACGACGACGAAGGCGAACAGCAGCAGCAGGCAAGCAGCGAGTGTAGAGAGTGGAGTGGAGCGAGTAAGAGAGAGAGAGAGAGATAGAGAGAGAGCGCAAGAGCTCGCGCTGCCAGCAGCAGTAGTAGTACGCGGCGGCCCGCAGTGCGCTCTGCTTCACTGGGGAGATACACGCGCGCCAGAGGCAGAACAGCTTTACACAGCAGCAGCAGTAGCCGCGGTCGTATCATAAGTTGTCGACGATATATATAAGATAGTGGGATACGTGTATATATATATATATATATATATATATATATATACACATGTACACATACTCGCGGAGTGTAGAGAAAGTGTGCGCCGTGAGCTCGCGCGAGTGTAGTATATATAATAATATATATGTATGTTGTGTGTGATCCAGCAATACCTGCTACTACTGCTATACGTATACGTTCAACTGCTGATGAATCGTCGTCGTTGTTGTTGTTGTTATTGTTTTTAAATTGTTATTGTTGTTGTTGCTGTTATAAAGTTACGCGATGATGTGTTTCTATAGAATATCGCGATGACGAAGGTGAGAATAAGTATAACGACGACGAGTTTTATTAAAGTGAACGCGTAAAGAACATCGCACAGACGACTTCTCTTCGTTTGCTTCGACTGCTGCTGCATAGCGACTCTGGTGTGTCAGTGCGCGCGCGCGCGCGTATGTGCATACCGCGAGAGCAGGAGAGAAATCGGCACGGCAGAGAAGCAGTAACCAGAGAGAAAGAGATAGATAGAGAGAGAGAGAGGCAGAGAAAAATCGCGTGTGAGACAGAAAGAGATAAGTTGCGAGAAGAGTAAGAGAGAGACGGGGCGCGAGAGAGCACAGTTAAATATAGATACTCGAGAGCGACGGGGATGATGCGCCGACGGAGGAGCAGCGGCTTCTTCAGCGCCTCGCCTCAGTGCAGTGAGTGATATACGTATTATACATACGCGACGAGAAATATATATATATATATATATATAAATGTAAAAGAAGAAAAGAAGAAGAAAAAAGTTCTGTTCAGTGTGTATAGTGTGCGTATATATAGTGATAACGAAGACGCAGGAATTTCTATCTGCCGCAAGAGAATACAACGCATCCCTGCTTGTTTATACAACGAGATCAGCGGCAGCAGCAGCAGCAGCTCCGGCTCCGGCAGCAGCAGCAGCGGCGACGGCGGCAGCAGCGCTATCATGCTAACGGTGGAATTCCGCTCGAGAGGAATCTGAAGGCGGGGACTCTGACGTCACTCCGCTCATGATAATGAGGTATTCATGATGGCGGACGCGCGCGCGCCGCGCGCTCGGTGTCTCCGCGTGCGTTGTATATATACATACATACATACATACCTGTCGGTGTATGTATGTATGTATGTACAAGTGTCTGTACGTCCCCTTGCTTGTATGTGCGTACGCCTGGTCTTGTCTATTTCTAGGTCTACTTTTTCTGAGGATGCCTGCCGAGTGCGGATGTATGTATAAGTGCGTGTGTGTATATCTGTGGAGATGGGAGAGAAAGAGAGAGAGAAAGAGGAATGCATGTGTAGACGTGGACAGATGGAGGGGAGAGATTCTGTCTCGGTTCTTTTTCGAAAAAGCCGAATGGAATCGAGTAAGTATACTTACCGATTTTCGGTGTATTTTTACGTTGTGGTTACGCAGGTTGTTTTGGTGGTACCGGGACTATGAAAACGGTGGTGTTTTTTTTTCCTATTCGTTTTGGAGCAAACAAGTTGGGGGTTTTATTCGACGACAGGAAAATTCAATTGGATAAGTTTACGCGTTCGGTAACACGACTGGTAGCGAGAAAATCGTTACGATATACACACGTGCGCTAAAGGCATTCCTGAAATTATAGTCGAGTGACTAAACCCGCTGTGTAGCGTGCGACTCGAATTGCCGCGCACCGCGTTGCTGTCAATCGTTAAATAAAAAAAAAAGAGTGAACTCGCGCGCGCGCAAGCCAACGAATCCGATTAATTAAATACTCGTAACGCGAGCCGGCAACGACGACGACGACGACGAAGCTCGTAATTACACTGGGCGGTTCTCAAAACGGTTGCATAAAGTATTCAAAAATTTTCTTATATAAATAATCTTGCGCAAGCTCACGGGTATAAGGTGGAAGGCCGATTTCTGTATAAATTCGAAGTCAGTCACGCATTTCGCAATCATTCGAAAAATACGAATCTTTGTAAATCCAATTACTATAAAATACCAATTACTATATATACATATATATTTAATTAAATTTACATTCCGAGCAATAAAGTCATTGTATGCTAATATGTCGCGTATGGATTGTAGAACCGCCGACAAGTGCACACGCGCGATTTACATAATATATGCGTGTCTGATTTTAATAAGATAATGGCAATACATACTATACGGGCGCTGCGATTTAAAAAAGAAAAGAAGACGTTATAAAGAACACAAAGGAAATGAAAAGAAAATATCGGCATATATATGTATATGTGCGCGCTTTTTTCGCGTTTTGACACACCAACACAAACATACAGAGGGACGTGTATACACGTGCTGGTAGCCGTGGTAATATAGTATACATATATTTTTAACAAAACATTTTTAATGCCGCTTAAGCTAATATATCGCGCCGGTCGTTATCTAAGAGTCATTAATAACATCAAAAACGTTTGTGAGTGACGATAAAATGTATATAGAGCGGTGTCGCGAACGATTATGCTATCTCAAATTATATACATTAAAAACATTAAACATCGTTCTTTAAAGGAAAACGTAAACTTTGCTCTCTATAAATAAATATTTGCTTATATACAGAAATCTTTTAAAATCGAGCGAAATGACCTTTGCAGCGGGAAATTATAATTGAAAGTCAAGTATGCTCTTTTTAAAACTAGGCATTAACTTCGTTTAACTTTTTTTTTATCGAATAACAGCGTTACCACTGCGCTTATATACTAAATTATATATATATATATATATATATATATATATATATATACACCAAAAAAATGACACCATCTTTATTGTTCCTCCACCACAGATAAAAAGTCAT
>JAYJLV010000027.1:47780-61350 GCA_036873485.1 Torymus texanus | reverse complement strand
GAGAGAGAGAGAGAGAGAGAGAGAGAGAGAGAGAGAGAGAGAGAGAGAGAGAGAGAGAGAGAGAGAGAGAGAGCACATTCGAAAATTATTCGTAGGTGCATCGGCTGCGGTAGAACATTCCGTAGAACAGTTGGATAAAGAGTAAATCAGTTGCAAATCTGCACTGAGTTGTAAGGGATATCAGTACTCGTAAAATGTCAGTAAGATCTAAGAGGTATTATGGTTTCAGTTTATTATTGAATTCACATAACGTGAATTTAAGTTTAATTTACAAGTTAAGATAGATTTTACAACAATAAGAAAGCGATCAACAGCTGTAACTACAAATGAAAGTAGTAAAGGCACATAGATGCAGAATTAATTGCTAGCATTTCTGGAAGCATTGAAACCCCCACGAAAACTCCCGTAAGAAAATCGCAAGTTCAAGCGAAGGAAAATCCTTGGCCAGTCGCAGCATCCTTACAGCTCAGCTCTCTTACTCGCGTCGGTCACTCTCTCGGGGAGCCGGCGCTTACGCTCCTGCGCTCTCTAGCTCGCGCGGGGCCCCATCGAGATGAGGCCCGCCTTTTTACGCGCGGGGAAGAAAGACCGCGAGACTCGCCGCACTGCGCGAGTAAGAGCGAGAGAGAGAGAAGCAACAGCAGCAGCTCTCTGCCAGCGCAGCTTGCGCGCGCGAAGGAGAGCGAAGAGAAGAGGAAGGAGAGAAAGAGAGAGAGAAGCAGAATAGAAGGAGGAGGAGGAACATAGTGCGCGTCGGCCTGGCCCCGCAGAGAGAGAGAGAGAGAGAGAGAGAGAGAGAGAGAGAGAGAGAGAGAGAGAGGACGAGAGAAAGAGGCAACGAGAGGAAGCGAGAGGTCCGAAGGATCCCAAGAGAGAAGGAGAGAGAGAGACCGGGCGCGCAAGAAGTGAAGAAAGAGAGGAAAAAAAGGGAAAAAAGGGGATCCCTTAAAAATTGAGCCTCTCTCGCTGCCTGCTGCCTGCGGAGAGCGCGCGAGCAAGGAGAGCCGCAGCAGCAGCACGGCACGCGGAGCGAGCGAGAGAGAGAGAGAGAGAGAGAGAGAGGAGGTGGGGATCGGAATTTCGGGCCCGTAACCGGCCAGTCTGGTGGAGGCCTTCTCGCGAAGATGAGGTGATCCTGCTCCGCTGCAGCCGCGCGCGGAGAGCAGCCGTGAGGAGCATCGCGCGCGCGAGCCAAGGCTAAGCTTCTCGCGCAAAAGTGTGTGTGTGCGCGCGCACCCGCGTGTGTTGTGCATGTGTGTGTTTTCAACCACAACGCATCATCATCATCGTTAACATCGTTATCAACATTATTATCAACACGATGGACCGTCAGTACACGTTATGTGTCCTGGTACCAGCGCACCAGTACCGCAGCTACGTTGATAGCTACCACCACCAGAGTGCCGGGATGGCTAGCAATGCTGTAGGTGCAAAGGTCGCGAATATAGCTCAACCGTATTACCCTCAGCATCATCAGCAGAGGATTCTCAACAGCTATCACTCGCGTCATGATTACCGGCAGCTGCTGCTCCAGCAGCAACAGCTACAGCTTCATCATGCCCAGCAATTGCAGAAGAAGCAACAGCAGCAGCAACAGCAACAACAGCAGCAGCGTCAGCAGCAGCTACAGCTTCAGCAACAGCTTTACTACAGGAACAATGTGTACCACAAGCAGCAGCAGAATGGCTACCAGTACCAGCAGCAATGCCAGCAGCCATCGGTGCAGCAACAGCAGCAACAGCAGCAGCAATTGCAACAGTATCAACCGCAGCAAAGGCAATGCCAAGGACAGCAGCAGCAACAGCAGCAGCATCAGCAGCAGCATCAGCAGCAAGAACAGATTTATGAGAATGTTGTGTCGCAGTACCAGATGAGGATGTGCTACCAGAACGATTACGAGAACGACGAGCAGATTCAACGGTTCTACTGGGAACAGTGCTACAGGCGCGACGATAGTGACGCTACCGCCTACTACTACTGCGAATATGTAAGGATCTTTTCCAAGTTTCTATACTAGGTTTGCGATGTATTTTTATATGCATGGTTATGCAACTAGTGTAGGTTGTTGTACATGGTGGTGCGAAGATAGTATATATGATAACACCGCTACTGTGCGATATGCAAGGTGGCCAATGAGTAGCAAGTAGTATTCTTTGCAGCAGTGCGTCGTCGTCGTCGTTGTTGTTTACAGTGCGGAAAAAGAAGGCCTCGGGAGATCGTAGATTCGGCTCGGCAAGAGAGAAAGAAAGAGAGAAAGATACATACACACGAGCGCGCGATCGTTCGCTTGCTCCTCTCGGCGGGTCGTTCGCGTTCGGCGCTGGAATGTGGAAGACGGGAGCGAGAGAGAGAGAGAAGCGAGCCGGCCGCGCGGCTGGATTCCTCTCGTCGAGTTTGAGGAATTTTTTTCCCTCTCTCTCTCTCTCTCTTCGTGTGCCTGAGTGACCCGAGCCGCCGCCGCCTCAGTGAATTGCTTTTCTTTTTGCACGAGAGAGCGCGATTCTTCCGATTTGTGTGTGTCTCTCTCTCTCTCTGGTTATGTTTCTCTCAGCACTGATTACGATAAGCATGGGGGGTTTGAAGGAATGGGTTGGTTTAGGAATAGGCGTTGAAGTAGGTGGGAAACTTTGTTTTTTGAGGTGCTGGGAATTTAGGTGTTTTTCTGGGTTTTTTGGTTGTAGACTTAGGATAAACAGGTTGTTTGTGGTTTTGGGAAATTATTTTCGGTATTTTGGTTCAAAATATTTTTAAATTTATAATATTAGACAATACGCGGGTGCAAGATATGATATGATAGGATAAGATAAAAATGCATTGTTCAAGTGCAATGAAATTTTAAATTTGTTAAAAATATTTAGTTTTTTTTACAGTAATATTTAGATAAACGTTTCTGGACAATTCTTAAATTTTTTTTTAGTATAGGCCTATTCAATTATGAAAAATTATTTCATTGTGGCTTCGACGATGTAGAATACACCAGACCCATCGAAACCTTAGCGCTCGCAAAAATACGGTGTTGAATTACTTTTTATTATTGGATACGTCAGCACGACTCGAACTCTCGTGCATGTTGATCAAATTTCTGAAATAGCTTCACTTCCGGAATTTTATAACAGTATATATATAAGGTAGAGAAAAAATGTGTTAATTGCGTGACCATAAAAATACACGATTCTTCTGACGTTACAATAAAAATTCTTTCGAATTAAATGAAAACCGATATGCTTTCATGCGCACCGATTTGGAAGTCTGACCTCTAAAGCTTTGAATAATTCTAAATGGATTTAGCTCTCGTCAGTTTACGTACGTCACTGAATTTGCATAATAGATTCCTGGATTTATGAATGAAAGTTTAAGAAACTAAAACAGTCTTTCTGTGAGAATTTCTCGTGTTTTGTCGTTCTTTGCGCGCTCTTGCGAAAATGCTGGTTTCTTAATTTTTTGTTTCGAAACCGTATATATAAATATATGGATTTCAGAACGTGAAACTATCTTTAGTCGTAAACAGTATTGATCCCATGGAGTCAAATTAACGTATTAAGTTTTATTGACTTTACCATCAATTTCGTTCGCCAAGTTACTAAATTTAATATGAAGAATCGATTATTTTCCAGCAACTCCAGCTAAAATAATTTCAAACAACTAAAAATCCATGCATCAATACAAAACATAACTACCTTCATTTCCAATGGTTAACAAAACTTCTCTATACCTTCGATTACAACCATAAATTAAATCTATAAAACAGCATTTCACCATATTACCACAATTTATCGATCGCCGAGTAATAAGAGAAAACTAATCCACAACCATTACGCGGAAAATTAATATAGCACACAACGATTACGTCATTTTCTTTGATTCATCCAATAAATAACCCACCAAATAACGATTAATTGCCATTCAACGAAACGTTAAATTCTTCAGCAACATCTCGCTTGGAAAAACTCCATTCGGACTTCAAAGCGTACAGCGCCGACCATGCAATCACGCTTTCCCAACCCTCGCGGAATGCAGTAGCAGTAGTTGATGGCGATGATTCCCTGAAGGCGCTGAACGCGTTTTGGGAGTTATCAGTGGCGATTAATTTGTAATTTCTTGTGTACGTGTGTGGTTTGAAGGTTTTGTTAGTTGTTGTTAGTTGTGTTGAAAGCTGGGGATTAGTAATTAGCAAAATAATCTGATGCATAAAAACGAGTTTAGAATTTAGAAAAAGAAAAAGAATTTACATTTACATTAATTTATTAAACCAGATCAGCTTCGTAATATAAATATATATATATATAATCTTGAACATCACTATTTCAAGATCGAATGCGAAAATACACTTCAAATAATTAACAGAATTAAAGAACTCGTTTTGTACTTGGCTTTGTTTACTGCAATCTTCCTCTCGAGTGTCATTTCTTTTTTACCCCTCGTTGAACGATAATTATGACGTTTCTGATCTCGCACATATATTTATGATTAATCGGAAGAACCGCATTTCATCGTATTTATTATTAATACGATCGCGCATCGGACTTATTGCATTATCTCGCTTTAATTAATTATGGCGAATTAAATCGAGCGCATTTCGGATCCCGCTATATATGTTCCGTAATTATTTGATAATAATATCGCGAAAACAATTAAGATAATCGCTCGCCGGCAACAAAGATTATAGTTTGACCAACACGTAACGTTCATTAAGAGCCGATAACAGATACTCGACAACACTTTATACTTTCGAGCAAAAATCCAATTGGGGAATTTCGCACGCGTAAACAAAAATTTCGGTATATCTAACGATATATAATTCCTTCTTCTTCTTCTTCTTGGATTTCCCTCTTGATAACCGCACGTATAATAAGACCATTCACATTCGACTATAACCGAGCCATCCTAAAACGATCGATAAAGAGAGAGAGAAAAAAAAAGAGAAAACGTCCTGGCCTCATCCCGGTAATCTGCTACGATCGATAACGAACATCTGCCGACGTGGGGTGCGTTTAAAAATAGCATATATACGCATATGCCTCGCGGGTAAGGAATAAAGTCGTCGGTGCGAATCTTATCGTCTGCAAATCTTTCAAGTGCCTTTTTTGTTTAAGAAAGTATTCTCAAAATTTACGTATCAGTACATTTTCATTCATTCTACGCACTAAAAGTAACTTTTTTCATGTGTGCTAGATCAAAGAAGGTGTAAACAATGGATATATAATTGAAAATCTTTTTAAATAGTATAAATTGTATCGATTCAATATAATACAACATTGCCTTAAATATATAATACAACAATACCCTGAACCAACCGATATATCCTCGTAAAATAAATTACCATTCGACATTTTCACTACATTCCTTCGTTCGAAACCACTTCTACCTATAGCAAACCACAAATCTCTCCTTCTCTCATTCTACTATTATTCGACTATATGGATCGAGAGCAGTACTGCGATGTCGATCGCTCCACACGCGCGCGCGCGCAATTGTTTTGGTCCAGTGAACCCGGGATATTCAAATCACGCTAGCGACCCGAATACATACACACAGACACATACACTACTGCTGTTGTTGCTGAAAATAGATCGCGATGATTATATTCTCGCGTGCCTTCGTAATCGACAGGACGCTGCCGCTTGGCCCTCGCGGCATTTCAGTCACGTAACCGAACGCTTGACCTGTGTATGTATGTGTATGTGTGCGTGACACGTTCGAATTTTGTATTTTCGAGTCTATGGGTTTGAAGAATTTTTTTTCCTTACGACGGTATATATAGTGAAGGTTTTATATAAGGAATGAATCGTGTGTAGATGTATATATAAGCTATAGTATAAAGCGATTCTATATCCTATAAATTTTGTATGCTACAGCTTAGCTCGCCGTGTGGTATTGATATTTTATGTCTAACTATAGCACACGTAAGTGTGTGTGTATA
The DNA here is from genome assembly GCA_036873485.1 of Torymus texanus. Lineage (NCBI taxonomy): Eukaryota > Metazoa > Arthropoda > Insecta > Hymenoptera > Torymidae > Torymus > Torymus texanus. The sequence continues at coordinate 55,430 of JAYJLV010000027.1, read as the reverse complement.
TATATATATATATATATATATATATATGGTTGTGTGCAACTCTCCACACGAGTTTGTAGAATTTAAAATATCAAACGCATAAGCCGCGGTTATACAGTTGCGAAAGGGGATGATTTACGCTACACAGTTGTTTCATTCGTATGCAATTTTTTGTTAATTACCGTCGCTAGCGGTTGCTTTATATATTATATTATATATACGTACGTACATCGCGATGATGCGTACGGTTATATATATGTATACGTACGTGGAAAAGAAACCGGCTGATTTACTCGCATTCCTGCCTTCGTCATTCATTCTAATTATTTCCGTTTCATTAGCCGCACTGGCGATCTCGATGTTTTTTTTTTATAACTCTCGGCGTATATATCGGTAGTTTCATCTATTTGTGAATTTATGTACTTTGGTGAACTGTAAGTTTAGAGCTTTATTTGCGCAGTCTGTGTAAATTTAGTGCGGCGAAGTTACGGCATTGTATTTCATGCCGCGCACGCTGGCGAAACGCAAACGGCATTACTAGATTTTTTTACGATATTGTTATCATACATAGATTTATACGATACGGGTATAAAATAGATATTTGATATATCCACATCGTCAATATTAGCATTTTTGCAATTTTCTCGTTTAATAGCCGTTGCAGATGCTGTAACGTTTATCTCGTCGAATGAATGTATATATACAATTTATTTGACGTTTATTTTATTTATTCAATATAGTCAATAACAGCATGCTTTATCTGAAACAAGAAAGTTTTACGTTTAGTATAACTATATATTTCATTGAACACCGATCAACCTACAACATATTAGATAAGAATCCCCGTAAAACTTATAACCAATTATTGTGTAAACCCTTCCACTTTACTCACATTTGCTACGTTCAATCTACTACTTAAACATATTCCACAATTAACGAAAAAAAAAAGTTAACTAACCATTCTTTTGTCTCATTCTCTGTCTACAGGCGAAAAAGGAGATCTACGACGTGAAGCAACAACGACTCTGTTTAGCCCAGGACGAGTACAACCACCTGAACAATGCCCTCAGCACGCTCGGCGCCTCGCGCACCAGTCGTAAGTGTACATCACACATACACGCAAGTTTTTTTTTCCTTTCCCAGAGAGCCACTTTTATTTATAGAAGACGACTACTACTACTACTTGGGTTCTCTCGCCAAGAACGAGAGAAGGTGGCTCGATTAAAGGGCTCGCTGAATTATTCAGCATGCGCGACGTCGGCAACTATACTACGGCGCAAATTAGATAACGCGCGCGCGCGCGAACGCGTGAGAGTTAACGTGGGAGAGAAGTTTATTTTTAGACGAGAGAAGGGTTTTTTTTTCATTAGTAGATGATTTGTTGCGAAGGTATATATATATAGGGAAGCTATTCGTTGGGTGATGTGAAATTTTTCGTTATTAAATATTCTTAGTTATGAATAATTATTATTATTATTGAATAAAAAAATAGTTAAATTCAAACGTACCCCACGTATTAATTATCTACCTTCTCCTTTACGTTATTAATTCTATGCATAGTTTTTACGAACTTCTACATATCTTAATATTAAACATCCCCTCCCACATCTTTTTCTTCTTCTACTTCTATCACTCTATACACTCACCCCACAACCACCAACAACAATAATAAAAAAATCATGTTTTTTTCTCATTTCCCCTGTTACAGTGTGTTCGAGCTCGAGTTCTCTCAGCACGAAATACGACCCGGACCTGCTCAAGTGCGACGTGGCGTTGGCGCGGAAGCGTGTCTCCCGGTTGAAGCGCGAGCTCGAGCAGATACGTGCCGAGATGAACTGCACGCAGCGTGGAGTCGACACCCTCGCCAGGTGAGTGTTTTTTTTATCATCCGTTGTCTTTTTGGTAGACGAAAAAAAAGTTGTTGTTATATAAAGGGAGGAATGTATGGGAACGGCTGAGTATAATTTGTTGAACAGGGTATTATATGATCGATAGTTTTGATATTCGTACATGTTAGTTGAGAGTTAGGAAAATAAATTTTGATTCGGTTTCGTAATGCTAAATTTATATGATCGTGCACATCGGTTGATAGCAGTCGTATATCTTTACAAGAACGTGAGACTTTTTACATTTCGTTTATAAAAGGAAGCAAATGTAAATTCACATACCACCATAACAATAAAATAGGAAAAAAAATCTAACCCCTTTCTTTCTCCACCCTCGAAAACAGCGTGGAACAGAAGCTAAGTTCGCATCATGCGGGTTGCTACAATATAACGGAAGCTCAGGCTATAATGACAGAACTTCGCAACATCCAAAAGAGCTTGAGCTCAGGTGAGAAGGAAAAAGCCGAGTTGATGCAGTCACTTGCACAGCTGAAAGACGAGCTGACGAGGTTACAACTATGTGAGGGTAGCCCTGAGGCAAGTACCCTTAGTTTACCTCAGGAGAAGCTCAGCACCGCGTCACAAACCGATCTGTCCGGGGAGATTGTACCCATTGGCACGAGGCTGGCAGAGATGGCGCGCATGAGGCTTCAGTACGACGAGGCGCGCAAGAGGATCCAGCATATTCAGCAGCAGTTAGCTGACCTCGAGGAGAAGGTAAGGATGATATAGAATTTTGTATTAATGGTTGTCGAAATTTTTTTATATTCTGGAAACGGTATTTCAGGATAAAATAAAATAGATCTTTTGATTATGATTTATTAAAACAAAATACCTGTTATGAGTCTATAATATTTATATCTATTAACAAAACTTTTCGTACGTTTTTTTATATATTAAAAAAGTTTTCCATTTAGATTTTGTTAATGGATATGACATCTGATTCCATCAGAGAACATAAATTTTTTCAAATTTAATCACACATATGAATTCACATTTCTAAAACCACCACCATCACTTACTCATCTTCCAGGTGATACCCGGCCAAACAGAGAGCGACAAGGACAAGCTTCTGCTGTTCCAGGAGAAGGAGCAACTTCTACGTGAACTTCGCAGCATCACGCCTCACACGCGTACGCAACAGGACATGAAGAAGATCCAGTGTGAGATACGTAGGCTCGAGCAGGACCTGAACAATGCATTCGAGCTTTCGAATAAGACCATTACTGATCGCGTCAGGTTACACGAGGAGAAACAGCTGCTACTGCAGCAACTCAGGGATGCCCTCAAATCAATGGCGATGCTCGAGGGTCAGCTGAAGAGCCTATCAGCGAGCACGTTATCAGTGAGCAGCAGCTCGTCGCTAGGTAGCCTTAGCACAACCAGTAGCAAAGGCTCGTTAAGCTCGGGCCTGAGCTTTACCGATATCTACGGTGGACCTCAGTGCATGGGTACGACGCAGCAGGAGAGGCCTGTAGATATGGTTGACCTCCATCGGCGCGTCGAGCGTTTACTCAAGGGTTCCGATCAGAGCAGTACTGGTAACGGCACAGCGAACAACCTCGGCACGCCATCACCTGGTAGGTCACAGCCCAGTCTGTCACCCAGGAGCAGCTTGTCGAGTGTATCGCCGCCCGTGTCACCGTTGTACGAGAATGCACCGGTTGGACCGCCACCCGCATACGAACAAATCGAACTCCAGCGTCGGCAACAGCAACGATTGCTGTCCTCGGCGCCGTCTTCCCACCTGGACCGTACACAGCTGGAGGACAAACTGGCCGAGTTGCGACTTAGTCAGCAAACCATTCAGGAACAGCACTGCACGACCGCCGAGCAGAATCACCATCATCATCATCACCATCACCATCATCATCATCAGCAGCACCATCAGCAGCAACAGCAGCAGCATCATCAGCAACAACATCATCAGCAGCAACAACAGCAGCAGCTGCAACAACAGCAGCAACATCAACATCAACACCAGCAGCCGAAACACAGTCCACAGCCGCCCATGGACCTGCAGTCGTGCAACATGTCGCAGGGCAGTGGTCTTGGCAGGCCGGCTTTGACTGGTTAGTTTACTTTTTATTAATTGATATATTTTTTATTTGTTTTTTAAATATAGATTGTTTTTAACTTTTTTTTTTACTTTACATTTTTACAAAAAGAACATTTGGTTCCATTTTTATTGTGAAGAGAATTCGTGTTATACATTTCAATTCACTGTGTCTATCAAAGTACAAACTACATTTTTTTATACTGTGACATTTTTGTACTATCAAAAATTCCAACACGCAAATAATATTTCTAAAATAATAACTATATTTATTTATTTATTTTACAGGACTGACGCAAGAACCGCCACTATCACCAATCAGCGAGACTCCGCCGCCTACGGGCATCCGCTCGCGGGCTAGCTCGTCTGGCACGAACACGCGCTCTGTGTCGGCCGCCGTGTCCGATGAGAGCGTTGCTGGCGACTCGGGCGTCTTCGAGGCATCGAATCGCCGACGACTCTCCGGCATCCTCGGCCGTGATGATGCGTCGACGAGTGGCGAGGCGAACCTCGAAACCGCTCAAGTCCAAATCAAACTTAGGTATGTTTCGTATACTTTAAAACATTGATAAGTTTCTTTTAATGGTAAAGGTTGTATGATTGTTAATGTTATGTGGTTACTTATAGGTATTCGGTAAGCGACGGACTCCTTTACGTCGGCATTGAGCGAGCGAGGAACCTCGCCGCCCTTTTCATTCCTGACAGCACGCAAGTGTAAGTACACACACATAGGTATTATTTATTTTCCGCCTATCATCAGCTTGTAAAAGCCGGTGGGAATGATGATACACTTTCTATGTGATTGGGATTCAATGATGATTGGGATTGTAGTAATGTAATTTTGTATACGTTTGAATTAATGGAGTTTTGTTGTTGTGTTCTTGCAGGTATATAAAAGCTGCTCTGCTACCGATGCAGCCGCCAGTGAACCACGTGTGCTGTACGAAACCGGTGACGGATCTGCGTAAGCCCACCTTCGGCGAAACATTCCCGATTCCCGTGCCGCTCAACAAGCTCTACACCAAGACATTGCAAGTTAACGTTTGGTGCACGAGTGGCGAGTCTGAGGAGTGCTTGGTAAGTTAAACACCCTGAAAGCTTTCATTCTCATCATTATTGAGAATATAAAGCAAGCTAACAAGAATGTATTTTTTTTTTAATTCATTCAGGGTTCAGCCCAAGTCTCACTGGCAGACTTCAGCCCTGAGAGCCCAAGCGTAAAGTGGTACAACCTCCTGTCCTACCGTTTCATGCAACCGTCCGCCTCATCATCCGGCGAAGGTTCCTCCTCTCGCTCTTCGCAATCGCTATCCGCCTCACAGTCTCAACTCGTACCCTTCACTAGTAACCGACACGATAAACAAGAATCCGATGTCTCTGTATACCGTGGCGTTATCATGGCTCACCACGGTAGCAGCGGTGCTATCTCCAACTCACAAACCAAGGAGGAAAGCAGCGACGAGAGCACTATCATCAGCTCGCAGACGTCGACGCTTACTCGTAATCAAGGCTGCGATGAGCTGCAAACTGCTGTGTCGATGAGGCTTGAGGAGCTTGCCAACTGTCTGAAGAGCCCCGAGGAGGAGGAGGAGGAACACCCCGAGGAAGAAGATAGTGATAGTGGTAGCGCGGAGAGCGAGGAAAGCGAAGAGGAGGGTATTATCGTTGAGTTCATGATGGAAGAGACAGTACTTGAGGATGTGCTCGAACACGAGGTTGGTACCACTGCTCGCGTTGAGTTCTTGTAGGGTATAATGCGAGACAAATTTCAGAGACTCGTATTCAAGATTATTAATTGTAAATGGTTAGAGTAGATTATTATCCAGTTACCTTGGTTCTGCTCTAACTAAAATTTTCTAGATTTTCAAAAGAAAAATTAGCATTTAATAAACCCATTGCAAGATTTTTTTTTTTAATCGTAAAACGTATTATTCTTTAGGAGGACGAAGAGCTTGCCGAAGAAGCAGCGGCAGCGGCTGCAGCATCGATGGCCTTAGTTCCCGTAACAGCAGCTAATCAAACTTCAGACAAGGAGACAAACACAGAGTGCATCTTCATTCCGGAGCAGGGCAAGCAGCGAAAGCTGTCGGCGGCGGGAGTCGTTCCCGGTGCCGTGCACGACGACAAGAACTCGATCGTCATCAAGAGGAGTCAGACTTTCTCGCCGAGCGCGGCCGTCAGTCGAACTCACTACATCTGCCGAGTAAGTATACTTACAGTTATTCTCTTTCATTATGAAACAAAAATAATATGTGTGACATGGTTATAACGAATCATTTATCTTGTAGCTGAACCGAAGTGACAGCGACAGCAGTATGCCACTGTACCGTCGTGGTGGCCCCTTCCAACGCAATTCTGTCGAACGTCGATCGTTGCGTTGGCGTAGGCCTTCGTCAGCTCTCAGTTGCAAATCGCCATCCGTTGTCAAATCCAAGTCATCGACGCACTTCTCGGCGACGGCGCGCACGTCACTTGACCTCGAGCTCGACCTCCAGGCGCAACATGCGAGACTGACCAATCTTCACGATGAGCTGAACAGGCTGCGAGAGCTGAAAGTCAGGCTCGAGCAGGCGCGCGAAAAGGGTGACGCTGACATGGCTAGCTGGTTGTTGGAGGACGATAAGTTCCAGGTGCTCATGCAGCAGGCTGAGATTGGAAAGAACGGCAAAAGTGTCGAGGATAAGAAGGTGGAGAAGATGCTGAGGAAGACCAGCAAGGAAATTTATAAACTCAGGAAGACAAAGGCTGGAAAGGGAAAACCCGACATCATTTCCTTCAAGTGAGTAGCTTTTTATTAATTAATTTTTTTAAATTGTATGTAGTTTTTGTTTGTGCAAAAATGGAGTTAAAATTTACCTTCCATAAAACTAGCAGTTTTTAAACTATATTCAAAACAGTATATTGAACGATTTTCGCTTATCTTTCAGAGAAAAGATGGCATTCTTCACCCGAGTCAACTTAAACGTGCCGGTATTACCACCCGATGAATCAGCAATGGACAAGCCCAGCTCTGCACCTGGACATGATCACCGCAGGTATGCCTCAGAGCCAAGCAGAACAACGAGTTCACGTGCCTCATCGACGCATAACCACGCGAGCCGGAAATCAAGTGGCCCACCGACAGCGAATATCGAGTTTCCCACTACCTCTAATGCCATCGTGACGAGGGTACCTGCTGAAGACAAAATCGAAAGAGATCCCGTAGAAGTGGAAGTGACGCAACCGAGTGACACGCAAAAACCTGAGGATGATAAGGATGGTGAGCCCCAGAGGTACGAGTACGTTGTCGACCGAGTGCTTGGCGTCGAGGTTTGAAGAAAAAATAAACACTTTGGAAGCAAAATACGCTTGGAAAGTTAATGTTTTTCTGAGATTAAAGAAGACGAATAAAGATGACGATGGAATAAACGATGTGACACTCCGGATATTCTGGGCCATCCTACAGAGAATGCAGCGAGAAATCAAGTAATAAAAGGAGAGCACAGTAGAAAGTTCAATGAAATAATTCCTTCTAGTTTTTTTTCTTTCGCGTGAGGAGTTTTGTATACTTCAGTGATTTTATTGAATAGCACGAATTAAAAATGAAAAAAAAAAAATTAATTTTTGATACTATGATAAATTGGTGAAAATACCGTTAAAATTTTATTACAAAGTGTGTGTGTGTGTGTGTATGTGTGTGTGTGTGTGTGTGTGTGTGTGTGTGTGTGTGTGTGTGTGTGTGTGTGTGTG
>JAYJLV010000027.1:14612-40128 GCA_036873485.1 Torymus texanus | reverse complement strand
AGATTCTCCTGAGCAGTTTGGTCGTGCCTATAATGGAAAAACGAAGTTTTTGCATAACGGGGGATACTAGTTTCTTTATTTCTTTTTATGTATATAATTTTTTTCCAATTGATTATGAAGGTAAAATATAATTGAAACAAATTGAAAAGACTAAATAAAAAGATAACTAAGTTACCTGTATGGTTTAATATCCAATATGTCACAAGCATCCAAGCAATCCTCTATGTACTTTATTGAGTATAGATCATCACGGTTTTTATTGTCCTCTCGCTCAAAATACGACTTTTCAGTTAAACAATACTTCGAATGTCTATCAATAGTTCCTCTTAATTTCTGACAAATTTAAAGTTCAAAATTAATTTAATTTATTTAAAGTTTTGTGCAAAAATAATCTCCAGTAAGTGACGTAAATTAAATTTTAAGGTTAAGTACGGGAACTATTTTCTATAATTTCGTTTTAATATGCAGACCTCAAAAAATAAAAATGATTTAAAGAAAACAAACCCGTATGATGTTTTCGAAGCTAGCTTTCGTTGTTGGGTCGATTCCTTCGAACCTGTAGCAGCAGTTCTGAAAGAAATACTGATGTCTCTCTTCGAACGTTTCTGTTTCGTTGCCTAAATTCATGATTGTAGGCGTATTTACGTTTTCACTCGTATTTATCAGTTATCTATACATATGATATTGTTTATATATTATTCTCAAATTTTTGACAGCACGTATGAGCAACGAGTATGAGCACGTCGTTACTCGTTTCTGCGTATACGTAAGTAGTGTGTTAAGATTGCTTAAAGTCAAACTTGCTCAAAATGTAAACAACACATGAATACCTGCAAGACGTTGCGCGTTGCGCTGGTCGCGGGGTTGGGTTCGATTGTCGACAGTGTCGACACTGCACTATATAAGCAACGAATATAGACGCATTATGCGTCTATATTCTTTGATATAAGTAAGTGAGAGATTAGTATACTACTAATCTCTGTTCTGGTAGCTGGTACTGCAGATAGGGACGTTCTGTATGACACACTCTTCGCGGTTGCGCCACATGAAAAGATTTATTTTTCATCGGGATCCGAAACAATGGAACTGTCAAAATTCAATGCTTGTCACCTCTAAAATATAAAAATTATGTATTTCGGTAACTATATTTTACGCGATGAACCATTGATAAGACTTGGTTAATTTAGATGCATCATAATCACAATTTGAATTTCCGTAACGAAAAACACTGCCATCTATATATTCCGCGATATTACAGACATTACAGTTTTTTTTATTACCAGCTCACTGATAATTTCCGTAAGATGGAGCAAGTCTACCATATCCTCGTCGCGTGCTGTGCTCGCGGATACTACTGTACCAACTCATTCCATTTTCCTTCTTTCTCTCGCTCGCGCTCTCTTTCTTTCAAAAGAACGAGATGAAGCGTTAGAGCGAGCGAGCGCAAGATATATATATATATATATATATATATCGAAACCCACTCACGCCTACACCAATACACACATACACACACATACGTTCTCGAGGAGGACAGGGGCAGGGGCGCTTCCTGTGCGCTACTCTCTTCTCTCTCTCGCTCTCTTAGGCCGCGGTGCTATATAAAAAAAGGAGTGAGAGAGAACGCACGCGAGTGAGTGAAAGAGATAGAGGTATATACCTATATATGCCCATCATAGCTATATAGAATATAGCCGAGAGCGAGAGCAAGGAGAGAGAGCGTGTATGCGCGTACGTACAGAGAGTGTGCCTATATGCGCGCGTATATACAGCAGCAGCAGCTTGTGCGTGTCTCTCTCCTCGTCGTGTCGTCCCTCCCTCTGTGCGTGTGTGTGCGCGAGCCGAGGAGAGGCCCCGTCGTCGTCGTCATCGTCGAGGAAGCGTACGTCAAACGAGCAAGCTAGCTCGTCGTCGTCGTCGTCGTCGTCGTCGTCGAGGAGAGTGCGAGCGCGGGGCCCGCGGCGAATGTCGTTTCAATGCAACGAAAATGGTGAGGTGTGCGAGGAGGTGGGCATCGAGTAAGGGCCGCCGCCGCAGAAGACGAAGTCACATTATCATCGCCAGTAGTAGCAGCAATACGAGAATAATAAGCAGGAGGTGTTGTAGCAGTGGAGGTTGTGGAGGAGGTCATCTAAGCCGAGACCATGACAGAGGCGTCGGAGGAGTGAGTATTCGCGGCGGCGCCAAGGCGTGCTCTTAAGCGCGCGTGTGTGCTTTGGAGATATAGGGGTGTGGGCTACGGGTGATGGTTTTTTTACGGGGTACACCTGCACGGGGTGAGTTGATTAACTGATGTTGAAGGTGGAGTATAAGGTGATGTGGAAGGTGTGTCATAGGGGATTGGAAGTTTAGGAAAAGGGTTACGGGACTATGGTGTGGAAATAGGTGGTTGTGGTCGATGGGAAATTGAAGACTGGAGTGTCATGGTGTGAATGGTTTTTTTTTTGTATGCTGTTGGGTGATATTGGTTATAGGGAAGTGATTACACAGTGGAAGATTCGAATAGGATTCATGGTTCGATGATTTCAAGTGACAGCAGAGTAGCTGTCATGCTTATTTTAAACAAATTGCATGGGTTCTGTGGAAATTTTTCACTCTGCAAAGTGAAGCACATGGCCATTTGGCCACTTTTTTTCTTCAAAATGTTGATTTTGATGATAGAGGAGAAAACTGATGTGATCTTAGTTATTGCTGAATGGGTTTTGTTATTGTTATTAACATTGTTAGTTTTTTTTAACGACTTATAAAGATCATTGACAAATATTTGTGAATGAACATTCACTTCTTTCATCAGCATTTTATATGTAATAAGTTTTGTTTGTTGTTGAAAATTTTTTGTTTACTTAATAAACAAATTAAATTTTTTCATGTAGAATGGTCAACAAAACTGTATTTAATAATTTTTTCAAGTGACTTTCCTAGTATTAACTTGACCCTTGAACTTTCCTGGTTAAACTGATGTTTACTATTAATCAATACTGCTGAATGAATGCCTTGTTCATTGAGGGAAGCATGTTCCAGTTATCATGCAGTTTCCAATTAAATAATAAACTTGAATCAAATATAATGAAACTAAAATCATTTTGTTATATCTTCAATGAAATTTTAATGTCTGATGAAAATTCTTCTAATTTCTAGACCTATTTTAAAATTAATGAAAATCTAATTTGATTCTTTTTAATTTCCTGTGGCCTTTCTGTGAAATATATGAATGTCAAGTTCTAGTAGAGACAGATTTAATGAATGAATCCTGTTTATTGAGTGGAACATATTTTTGTAATCATATAGATTGTAATTATATGATAAGCTTAGCTAAAAATGATTGAATCTGATATATATGTCTGTATGACATGCAAAGACTTTTTATCAAATTTTCATTACATTTTCTTTATCAAAAATCAAATATCCAATAACAATGAACATTCGTGAATGGGTTTCATGTACATTGAGAAAAATGGAACAATTGAATTAACGGGAAATTTTGTTTGCTTCTATTTCGTAGGTCTGTTTATTATTAACAAAGAGATAAAATTGGATACTGATAATATCTGAGATAATATAATACTGATCTTATATCAAACTCATGTAGAATGATAAATATTTCATTCAGAAAATGATAACTTAGATAGTGTTATGACAAAAATAAAAATGATAGTTTTATCATTCTTAAAAATATTTCATATTATTTTTAATCAATATATTTCTTATCATATATTCTATTTTTAATTTTTTAACTAAGTTTTATTTATTTAACTACATATCATTTATGATAAATTTACAATTTGCATTACTTAAATGAATGAAATTTTCTTTACAGTGGTAATTATTTGGTGAGGGTACGGGCACAGGTGATGACTAGAGATGACAGCTCTGGAGGTTGGGTTCCATTGAGTGGAGGTGGTCTGGCCAATGTCTCTGTAAGGAGAAGACTGGTTGCTTCTCCAGGGACACAGACTGGCTCAACAAATGGAAATGGAGTAACAACAACGACAGCAGTCACCCCTGCACCCTCTACCACCAACTCTGCGCACTCTGGGTCCACGACTACCAATGGTCAAAATCATGGATCATCTAGCACTTCTCCACCAGGTGCACCTAAGAAAAGACATGAATATCTTATATACGGAAAGAGGATCACAGATCAGTCTGTAAGTTGATCATTAAAGTAAAGTATTAATTAGTAATTAGTTTATCTTTTCAGTTTTTTAGTTGCAAATTTAAATATAAATAATAAATTAAAATATTTAAAATAAATTAATAAATCTATATTTTTTTACAGGTGGTTCTCAGTTGTACCATTAAAAAGGACTTTGAGTATAACAAAGTGATGCCCACATTTCATCATTGGCGCACAGGAGAGAAAAAATTTGGACTGACTTTTCAAACAGCTGCCGACGCACGCGCTTTTGACAAAGGTGTTCGGACCGCAGTTGAGGAATTATTAGAAGGTCAGGGATTCCTTTCCTAAAAAAAAACCTTTGAAACCTGTAATGTCGCATGATCACATTAGTTTATGTATGTGTTATAAATAAAATACATAAAAGCATGAAATATTTAGCACCGTATATTAAAATTATAAAAAAATTAGCTTTTGTTTTGCAATTAAATTTTCTCCTACTAAAAGATTAATAATAGTATTAAAAAAATATACAAATAAAATTGAGTGAAAAGATTTATTTTATTTGAACCATCATGCTTCTTTAATATTGGCCTTTTCTTAAAATAAATAATATATGTTACAAAATGAGTAACATAATCTAATACAAAAAAAAAAATTTCGATTGTTAACTAGATGTTTGTATCACGTGATTTATGTTTAATAATAAGTTCAAAAAAATTAATTCGCATTTGCTGTATTAATTTGGACAACTTTTGATTTTTGTACTAAATGTGTTCTCTGTGAATTTTCAAAACTGAAAAATAAATTCAAACAATTTACATTTTTCATTGCTACGATTAATTTTGGATTATTTATTGGTAAGCTTTTTAAAGCCCATAGAAAGTATTTCACCCCCACACCATCCCTCTCTGACTGAATAATAAATGTCATTTAAAAACTCTCAGGACTCGCCGAACAATCCTCGCTGTCTGACGAAAACGGCCAAGCAGATGGCGGTGATGACGACGTTTTTATGGTACGCAATTAAAAGAAAATTCTCGAAACCCACACATATATCCATCCTTATTTATTCTCAACATTAAACGATCTTACGATCTTACAGACGCTGAACTTGCCATTGGAGCCACCAGAACCACGACCGCCAACGACGGGCGGCCTTGTGCACATGCCGAACTATCGCTCGCAGTGTACCGATCTGTTGGAATCCCATCGGCCCATCCATTACATCGGCGGGCCATCCATAGTGCCGAAGCCTGCTTTGCCTCCCCATTCCTACGGCTCCCATCATCATCACCATCATTTGCCTCACCATCCGCTGGAGCCTGGGCCCACGGATCTCGCTTCCGATAATTATCCGTACGTGCAGCTGACGACGCTGAACCACGAGTACCTGTACCCGGTGATAGATGAGCAGCAGCAGCAACAGCAGCAGAATCAGCAGAATCAGCAGCAGCAGTTGCCACACTTGAAGCCCGAGAGGCTCGATCGCAGTAACTCTGGCGGCTCGCTGAAGAAGCCTGATATACTCGTGTCTCAGGTGACGAGGAATTCCATTGTGATATCTGATAGCCGCGCAGCGCGTGGTTGACACCGCAGTTCCTATACGATAGTTGTGCTTGGTTCATGTACTAGTTTTCATATTTTGATGTCTGAGTACTGATTACTATTGCAGAAACGATGATCGTGAATAATATTATTTAGTTATTTTCTAATGAGATTTAAAAATCCATAAACAATTTAAAATATTTTTAAAATTTAGAATTTCGGAATAAAATTTATCTTTTCTCTAGTAATGAACGGGTTGATGAAAAAACTTTCTTTTCATTATTTTTAAATTGACTCGGCAACGCATTAAATTTCCACACATTATGCAAACAGTTCACAGAACCACACGTCGAAAATGTTAATGAAAATTGCATTTCAACACCATGCTATATCTACTATTAAAAAACTCCAGACTTTTTCTGTACTCTATAATTCATTCCAAACATTATCCAAACGTTTAATTCTTCAACCTTCAACATTTCATTACAGCCGACGAAATCTGCCTTGACGGGGAAAGCCGCGCGCGCTAACGTGCGGCAGCGCTGCAAGCATTGCCAGGAGCTGTACACCGAACAGCAGAATCCAAGGGGCGCTTGCGAGTACGCGCCCGATCCGGTGAAGAACGGCATTGCCACCATCTCCTGCCTATCGTGCGCCCAATGCATGCTGTATCACTGTATGAGTGATGCCGAGGGTGACTTCGCGCAGAATCCCTGCAGGTGAGAATTTTACTTTGTCGATAAAATGTTAAAACGGGAATGAAGTATTGGCTTAGAGTTAAATTTTGTGTGGTATTAAAAGATGTTGTTGTTTGTAATTAATTCAGGACTTTTACATTCACTATTTTTGTACAGTAAGTTGCTAATAAATTGCAGAAATTTAAAAATGTCGGTTTCTGCAATAAAAAGGTTTGCAGTTTTTAATAACTTAAAGAGCATTGAGAACGTTAGAATTTTCAACACAAGTACTGAAATTAAGATATTTCGTCACTATAACGCATGATTAATAAAGGAAAAATTAACGTTTCAATTTAAAGGATTGTTAATTAGTTTAATGCAGAATCATTGGGAAAGTATTTAATTTCTTTTAATTAATTAAGTATCACACTAAGTTTAATGTCTAAGAAATCAAATTTCACAGAGTATTATCATTGAAAAAAACATAAATACTATAGAAATAGCTTAGTATATACACACTTTAAGCCCGGATGAAAACCCGCTTTCGAATAGAGTTGCAACAGTTTCCCACTCTTACGTTATGAAGCGTGCTACAGTTCTATAGAGATTGCATCTTGATTCAAATTCCCATAAACCCACGGAATAGTCGAGCTGAAGTACTGGTATGAACCGTGGGAAATGCGGTTTCACCTCCTTGGATTACCTTTATTCAAGTTCACTGTCTTAATAGTGCACTTCGCGTCGTCGCCGCTGACTTTCTTTTACGATTGTTTTAGGAAAAATATTTCTAATTGTTAGATTGTCAGATTAATATCTTTAATTTCATTTGCCTATGTATTATTCATAAACCTTGAAGTGTTACAAATGGAAATGGATACATTAGTTCCTCTTTCCTTTAATAAATATTCAACGAAATATAAAAGACTAAGATTTAAAAAAAAAAAAATAATAATTCAATGCTTGTAATTTTGAAATGATTATAAATTTATAGTTAAGATGAAATTTCTCGTATTGAAATATTGATCAACCTGTTTAGGAATACATGACCTATATCTTTTTCTCTGGCGTCACAGAATAATATTTTTCGCATACTAACTATATGCTTATTATTAAATTCCATAACAAAGTATTTTTATTTTCAAATTTTCCTTTGCCTCTACAATACCAAAATTCTTATTCCAGTTGCAGTACGGAGGAGGGCTGCGGCCGCCGCTGGCTCGGCCTGGCTCTTCTGTCGATCGTCGTGCCCTGCCTCTGGATGTACCCGCCGCTCCGGGCATTCCACTGGTGCGGTATGTCGTGCGGCCTCTGTGGTGGCCGTCACCATCCGATGGAATAACTGGAGGAGCCCTTTGATATCTCTGCATCGTTTTCTGCCCTCGGTGGCAATGTCGACGGCGATGCTGCTACCCAACAGCAGCAGCAGCAGATACAGCAACAACAAGCTGTAGCACCGCGACGTCGATTAAACGCTGCGGTGGCCAACGTCTACGAGTGCCACGACCTTAGCATGGGACGGTGCCAGAGATACCAAAGGGGTAGGCAGCTACCGGTACACGCGCTCATTCATCAGCGTCATCTCTGAGATATAGAGACAGCAAGAGCACAGCACGAGCAAGCCGAAGGCTCGATTTTTCATTATTATTATTATTATTATTATTGTCATTATTATTAATATTATTATTAATATTATTATTAATATTATTATTATTACGTGCACATAAGATACATATACACATGCGTGCGCGTATACGTACAAGTGCGCGCGTGAAAGAGAGAGACGTGTACACGCGACAACAATTGGGTTCTTTAGTTGGCGTTCTTTGGTTTTTTAGAGGGAGTGAGTGAGAGAGGACAAGATGGGGCGTAAAAGTTTCTTCACTCGGTTCAGCTGAGAGCGAGGGCGGAGCTAAATTTACCTCGCGTCGAGATATACGCGCGTATTCGATTTTTAAACGTGACGACGCAAAGTCGCGCCTGTGTAAGAGTGAAAACATTGGTGGCGACGGGAAGGGGGTAGTAGAAAACTTGTATATTTCAGCTTCGTCGAAGTTATAAAATTTTATTATTATATAGGATATAAGGTGAAGAGAGATGCTATTGATATTTTTTTATATTATAAAATAAATAATACGCTGTGGATAGATGTTGGGGTTAAATTTTATTTTTGCATTGCGCTTTTATCTTCTTGAGTTAGTTATTGAAAGATGAGCATTCAATGGTTTATTTCATTTTGTGAGATTGTTATTTAATACAAGCATTAATTTCGAATTTTCGTATTTAAATTAAGGAAAGTTAAATAAATATAGTACTATTTAGATTCGTATTGGACCTATTCAAATTTTACAAGAAGATATAAGCAAAAAATGTGTTTATGATTCCAACAACTCTCAACGCATGAAAAAAATTCTAGCAATTAAAATATTTTTAAAATCTAAAAAAAAATATGAAAATTAAAAAAAAATGTATTGGATAATATTTGGACTAATTTAATTCTTCATTTCGGTTAAGATTCAGTTTACAGTGAAAACGTGAAAATTCAAATGAAATTACACCGCCGTTCTCAGAAGTACAGTATAAAAATAGAACTCTAGAACCCAATTGCTTCTTGCACGCTATCGCTCATTAAGTTTTTGGATACTTTTTGATTAATAGTATTTATTTGTTACATATTGCGTGTATTTAATTTGAAGAAACTTCGAATTATAAAATAGATTTAAAAAAGTTTTGTGTCATGTACATAGATACTATGTAGTAGCACCGAAAATCATCTTGCCATAATGGAATATTTTTTATTAGAGGAAAAAAAGTTCTACTATGGTATCGAATAATAGATTCTAAAAGAGTTCAAAAACAAATATTTATTTTAATCATTGAATAAATATTTAAAATGTTTGTAAATACAATCGACTACTATATTGTGTACAAAATCCATTGCAATTATTATTGCAATATTATAGAATTTGTACCGACGCTGAGAAGCACGTTATACTGTAATAGTCCAGTATTTTTAATTATTCTAAAGAAAATGGTTTTTAAATGTCTTCGTCACGACACAAAAAATTATCGACTCTTGGGTATCCAAATACATTTTGACGGTAGTCCATGCAACATAGAACACACAAACACACGGGACAGAATCGGCGAAACGAACAGCCCGAGACGCATTTATCCCAAATAAAAAAAAAACACAGTTGTATATTCCGGTATGTTTTGTATATTTTGTTATGCGCCTATCGTAAGGGAATGGTATATCTCGTTTTTTCGATCTTTGTATTTTAAAAATCTGTCATCTCGATCGTCGGTTGCCAGCCGGCCAGTCAAAGCGTACAGGTGTACGCTTTACACGCGGTTCGACGACGAATCTTAAATAAGGAAAATTTTATAAAAAAAAAAGTAATCTTGCCTCTATGGTGATGAATGTTAACCCTCAATTAGACGTGCGATGTGTTAGAGAACATTTATAAAAATATCTTGTACAGAGATATAAATACGCTAGATATAGTAACAATTGCTTATAATTGTTGTACATTTTGAATATTTTATCATGAAGGGAAGAAACGGTCATTTTCGTAAAATATTGAACCAATTATGTATGATAAAAAAATGCTGCCCCATTATACAATATTCTTAATGTATACAATTTATAATACGATAATTGAATTCTCGTTAGACGCAATTATAATTTTTAATACGTTATTGTGTAAATAATCTTATTAAAAATGAGTTTTTATATTTATAATTTTCACTTCCTAATAAGTTATGGTTTACATTTAAAGTAGGTACAAAGTAAACTACTTCGAATAATGTTTTAATAATCTTATTTTTATAAATAATATTTTTGTTTTTAAAAATGAATATCTAAACACAAAATTATACATTAGAAATAATAAAAAAAATTAAACTTTCTATTTACCTATATTTTTTATTGTGTACTTTTTCAAATTAAATGAGAAATTATATCTAATGGAGGGTTAAATTGTGAATGGTTCAATTTTTAAAGTTCACCAATGCTTACATAATCACGTCTATGTATGAAAAACTTTCGTCTGACAATGAGTAGTAAAATAATTATATATTTTTATTATCATGCGTGAAAATCTTTCTTCAAACATTTATGTAAAATAAGCTCCATTCCTTTAAGTAGGCATGCCGAATCTAAAGAGTTTGATGGATCGTTTGATCAATGCATTGAAATTTTTTTTTGTAAATAATAGTTACACTTTGCAATGCTTGAATTGAGGCTTAAATTGCATCTATTGCCAAACTCCTCTCCGAATAGCCGTATAACGAAAAGTAGAATAATTTTGTTAGTGTAAATTATTTTTTTAACCAAATGAAAAGACAATTTATCTCGTGCATTTATGCTTGTCCGTAACATAATGTGAAATTCAAAATGGAATTGAAAGAAGAGAGACGACGACGAGGGAGATATGATATATAGTATATCTTTACTATTCAGCTCAATTCAATCATTGCTCAGAAAAATAATCGAAGGATTTACGTGCTTTTGTTTGCTAGTTAGTGAATATACGCACTAACGTATTTTAGATGTATCGCTCGCGGGCGATATGTACTATATATACATATATATTTCTGCCAATGCAGAAGAATCATTTTGAAATGTTTTTAACATAAAAACTCTTTCTTTCGTCACGCTACACACAAACGCGCAAATGGTATTCAGTTTAGACATAGACAGATGTCCGTTTGTTATTTATATAATTTTTACAAAGTGTACAAGAGTATTCTTTCTTTCTTTGCTCCAAATATGAATTTAACGAAGTAATGAGTAACAAAATACAAGTAATGTGGAAGACAGTATCGCGGACTGCGGTCGACAATTTTTGCTTCTTGCAAATCTTGTCAGGCGTCTTTTTGTATATATTATATAGAACTATAACAGTATTTTAATTTATGTGTTACGTTTCGAAGGCGCTGATGACTTGTATAATCTGCTGAAACTAAGGTTCTTCGGAATCTTCGGTGCTTGTTTAATGCATTCACGCATCAACGACAAAAAAAAGAAAAAAAAAAGAAAAAAATAACTAAAGAAAACGAGCAACAACGAATCGTTATTATTCTGTACAACGTATTACTTTTCCATCGCACACACACAGAACACAGACACAACTTTTTTTCTTATTTACACTGTATACATAAACATTTTGAAAATTGTGATAAATTTTAACATAGAATTCTATTAAGTCGTTAATTCTTCCACAAACGATCTTTTTACTATCTGCTTTTGTATGTTTGCGTATGTATCAGTGCCTAAATCGTACGATTTTTAAGTGAGTTTCCTTTGTAAAGAAAGTTATTAAATCTATAGATAGAAATCAGTTGTCTCATTGAAAAAAAACTTTTCGAGTAATTAGTCGAAAACATACGACTTATTTTTTTGTATTACGTTTAGTGGATGCTTTGCACGAAAGCTTCGTTTCGATTTTCACGTATGTAAAAAAATTATAAGAAAATTATTCTGTATACTTGAGGTTTGACAGGATGCCGATGATTGTTTATAATTCGAATGCTGTGTTTTCATCGTCACGCCGTTAAAGATTTAATAGCGTTTTCATTCGCGAATCTAATTTTGAAATTGTGTATCGAATCGATGTGAAAGTTGTTTTACCGACTGAGCTCGAATTCAAATTAATGTGTCTTATTTCATCATAGTTCTAATTATCATGTAAATAATTAACCAAGAGAAAATGTAGAGAAAATACGGAGATGTATAGCTGGCTGTTTTGACGACAAAAAACCTTTTGTTACAAAATGCTTCCGACACGAGAACAAATTTATTATTCAAAGCAATGTTGATGTCTATTATATATAACAGCGTGTAATAAAAAAAATAAATAAATGTAACCAATTTGCAGTCGGTAAAACAGTTTTTTTTTTCACTAACATACTCAAACATCATTAAAACAATACAACGCAAGCTTGAAAACGAATGCATAGCAAATTTGCACAAATTTTTTCTTCATCGAAGTAGATACGAATACGAATAACCTATAAAGAAAAAGAAAATATAGGGGAGCAAATTTTATTTTTCTCCCACACGTATATAGCCATACCTTCTGGAGCTGATATATATTTTCATTTGAGGAATTTTAATTTCCACTTCTAGTCTGCTCATGAGGATTTTCTCGACGCGAGACACATTTCTTATTGTACGCATAACCGACACGTGTCACAAGTTTCGACTTTACCGACCGGGTAAATGTCGATAACCCGCAAAGCATACCATCATTTATTAATTTAATAACCGCGCAAAAATGGAATGTTGAGAGGGCGAAACGACGGCGATGAAGACTCAATTTTTTAAAGTCTGATTTGCATAGGATCGCGTCGCGCCCGTGTGTTGCAACAGGACGTACGAGAAAGCCGTTGATGAAATATTCTATATATATACTGTTAAAATCGTAGCTGTACCGAATGACCTCCCGAACGATATGTGACATGCGTATATATGTGTGCGTGCATGCACGATTACACAATGGTTAAACGTAATTAGAGTGACACGTGCATGCCGTTTGAATCTCCGATCGGTGCGCATTGCTCCGCGGTCCCCGAGATGCCAATTGATTTTAGCTATTGCCATGTTGTATATCACAATTTGTCGTTCCCGTATGAAAATATTGTATGAGATCTCACCTGCAATTTTATTATAATTAAAATAATAAAAAATTTATTGTTAATTGAAATAATGAATAAATAAAGTGTTTCAATATTTCTTAAAACATTATTTTTTATTTATTCGTTTGAATTAGATTAAATTTTTTATTATTGTAATTCAAATTGCAAATGAATTCTCACATAAGATCTTATGAAATGCTATTGACATCCCATCTGAGATATATAAAATATAATATTTACGCGTGATCCTTTGTACGAATTTCATAAAAATTTCAGTTCAAATGCAGTTCAGATTGCCTCGATCTTGGGAAACCTTGGGTAGTTCTAAAATCTTCGCAATTTACAAGAAAACACCGAGAGTTCGATTATCAGTAACAAATTAAAATAAATGTTCACGCGTTCGGATAGTGAAGTTTAGTGATATACCGGTTGATTCTTTCATTACATTATTCATCCAATGTCTTAATTTAAAAATTTTTTCAAATAAATATAGCCAAATCAAAATTTTCCCAAACGCGCTCACATATACCAATACTAAACGTAAAAATTGCATGTTATGCATATAGAAACACATCTTATCGAGGGAATCGTCGGTGCATACACTTCCCTGTCTTCTCATATATTATATATATGCAACGCGTGATGCGCGAGTTGAAAACGAAACTAATAATAAAAGAAATAAATAAACCACACGTAAAAAAAATGAAGACAAAAAAAAACACGACGAGAGAGCGCGAAAGAGAGAAATGCGTGTATGGTTGAAAGTGCGAGAGAGAGATAAAACCGCGCAAGGGCTTTTTTAGATGAAAAAAAAAGTTAGTGTATTCGATTTTGTATTACACTTTTTTACGGTTTTTGTATTTTGTGCCGAGGACCGCGACGCTCGATGCGCATTTCCACTATACTTATATAGGAGATGCGCGTCGCGTGCGAGCGTACCTTGCGTATTTAGAGTAGCACGTATTCGTAGAAATGTGTAAACATGTTACTTTACACCGTGAACGGTGATCGTTACATATATATATATATATATATATATATATATACACACACATGTACACGTTCATTAGCACCTTTTCGTGTCTCTTCGTGCACCCGGATACAAATAAAAAAGAGAAGTGTACAGAAGGGTATATTTGGTGAAGGAAGGGATGATTGAACCATCGTGGTGGGGAATTGGTTTCATTGAGTTTTTCGATTTGGGTAGAAATGAGGGAGTTTTATTGGCTGTTTTTTGGTTTTTTTTTTAATCTTAAGTTATAAAAAAATGTGAGTTTTCTTGAATATAACAAATATTTTCCATTCGGAATATTTTCATGCTTCTAAAGTTTTTTGAGAAAACTCGACACTTGAATTAAATTTCCGGAAATCTCGGATCTTTAATACACCAATTATGAAGTTTTCAATTACAATGATTTTGTTGAATCGTTATATTCAAAAACTATGATAAAACAGTCAAAAATAACTGACCAATCATCCCAGAAAGTTTGAGAGTCGTATAGAATGAGATATTTTCGCGTTAGAATGTCATTAGTGTTACTTGAGGGTCAGAGCTTTACTTGTCAAATTGTTTAAATGAATAGTACAATACTTCTAAAAGTAATTCTTCTTATTATTATATACATATACTAGTCGTGTACGAGTATCCCAGCGATTTCTCCGCTGGAGTATTCGTACCGAACGAAAGGAGAAATTGTATTTTGAATAATCGAGTACTTGTTGAATATATTAAAAAAAATTTTAAATATGTAATATGATGATATACGCGATTGGTACGCTTTCACATCAGTGCCAGCTACTTGCGCGCAATAAAAAAAAAAAAAAAAAACAAAGTGCGAAAATACAAGCGCATGAACCAATTGATTTGTCATAATATATTTTTGTCGAACCCTGAATACCAGAGTTTATTGGTATATTGCCATATATACATGTGTATTATAACCAACTTACCAGAGCACACGATCCACGACGTACACATAATAGCATTTATTATGCAAAGTTATTCTGCGTTCCGATGACGTTGAACAATGATATCCCAATTCGTTCGGCATATATATATATATATATATATATATATATATACTTTTTGTAGATTGTACGAGAGAGTGAGAGAGAATGTACAAACGAAAAAAATTTAAAAAACCTTGACGAGGAATTATATTATTACGCCGGGACTGGATTCCCATTGGGAATCATGTAAATATATGATACGAGATATTGTTTAACTACCACGGTGACGTTTAATTACTCACGAAAGGAAATGGGGACGAAAATTGTATTTTGATTGTTTTCTGTGAACATCGAGACTCGGTTTATATTGTACATGAGATTGCGAGTATAATTTCGCGTTTATTAATATTTCTAAGATTCTTTCCTTCAACTGTGGAAAAGTTAATGGAACTATAAAGTGTGGAATGTGCCAGTTACTTTTAGTTTCATTAATGTTTTCATACGTTTATTACAGCTCCATAATAATAGCACAAAAAAGTTTCTCCGTAACCAATAGAATATTATTATAATATAATTATAAGCTCTGTATTTCTTGAATAATACAATAATTGTAATTCTACTTGCACCCCCCATCGCAACGTATGATCCAACATGTACAAAATTATTCCTTATTTAACGACATCAGACGTTATATAATATTCTCCATCATGGTACTTCATTTAACCAGACGTGGACAACACAAAGAAGTACAAAAAAAAGTCTATTTTGTCATCATTAGTTCCGTCGTGATGATTCTTATATAAACAAACCACAGATACCAAATTATCAGCCATTATATACCCCATACAGACACCACAGACCATGTTATATATATATACCATGTATGTTTATAGGGGAGAGAATGAAAAGCCGCGCGACTGAGTACGTGTGTGATGAAAGAGAATGCATGATGATAATGGTGATAATCCTAAGCTGCTTTAGGTTGTGCGACGCGAGTTGTATAAGGCGAAACTTTATATAGGAGAACGAGAAAATGCAGCCATGTGTATAATTATACGTGTGATCGATGTGAGAAAAGCTGCGCAAGGATTGTATAAATATAAAAAGCGTGCGAGCGCGCGAAAGGAAGTAGATAGGTATATAGGTAGCGCAAAACGAAACGAAATGAGACGAGAGCGAGGATGACGATGATAATAATTATTGACGCAAGATAAAATATACGTGTATAAAATAAAAATATAAATAAAACGTACGTTACGTATAGCGGGAGCGCGCGATGCTCCGACTGATCGTTTCTGCGCGCGTGTGTGAATGCAGAGAATTTTTTTTGCGTTGCAAGTACGTCTATACGTATGCATGTATCTGTGTGTATGAGAGAAGAGCTTCGCGCGTTACCGATATTCGATGGGAAAACTCGCGACCGTAAAAGGGTTTTCCAATTTATGTAGGGTGTAAGCGTTGCAGAGTCTCGACGATAGAGAGAGAAAGAGAGAGAGAAAGATTTTGATCTGCAAAATACATTATATTATAAATGTCTAAAAGAATCTTGTATCACTGTAATTAAAGAAAAAAAAAAGAGAAAAAGAAATATGTATTATAATCCTAATGTATGAGAAAAATAAATATATTATATCGTGATATATATATATATATATATATATATACACACATGTGCAAATTTATTTCAGTTTGATTCTTTGTGTTTAAAAGTAGCAAAGAAATTTATTCAACAGCCTTACAAGTTGAGTTTGCAAGCTCCAAAAACAAGCTATTAAATACTACTTTTGTTATCTTTTTCTTTTTGAGTTTCTTACTTAAGATGAGTATTTACAACACTATTTAAAGCTATGCTAATGCGGAGCAGGCTTGTGCCCATCCACATAAAAGTTTCGAGTTATTGATGGTAATGTGAGTTCCATGCCTTCCATTTCTTTAGTTAAAATAATTTGACAACCTGAAATCAATATGATTTTTCTTATTTTACAAAATTCATTTATAAATACCCATAAGAGGATACACAATCATTACCTAATCTCGAGTTCTCTTTTAAACATGGAGCCAAGTCCAATAGATCCTCCTCTTTCTCCTCAGCTTCTGGCAATTTATCCAGATAATCATAATGTACATAAATATGACATGTTGTACATGCCAGAGAAGCTTCGCAAGCACCTTCCATTTCAATATTATGCCTATGCGCTAGGTAAAGTACATTGTCGCCAATTTTGCCTCTTACTGGCATCTTCTTGCCATCCTTATCGATATATGTTATATTTACACTGAAACAACATACAGATTCATATGATAAAAATAAACATTGACACATACAACACTATTAGCATGTTGTAACAACAGAAGGCAAAGTTACCTACACTTCTTCTTCAGACTTTGGGTCTTGAAACTCGTACTCCCCATGGAAAAAACCTACAAAAAATCATTCAAAAAATAAGTCACAAGATCACCACGACACTTTAACCAAATAAAGACACTTACCCGGCGACACATGCAGCCTTGCCACAGGACATATCCTCGCAACCTTCCTCTCTGTGATTGTTGCTTCGGCGGCGCATCTCCTCGCCAACCTGTTCAAGGATCGCAACATGAACGTCATCTTCTCGGTAGCATGCTCCTTTATCACCACGCGCCGATGTCTATCTAAATCAAAGATACTACTTATATACAGTGAACAGTAGAAAAACTACTTATCTATCGCACACTACCAACATTACCGGCTCCCTCACTCTCCGTATATATCGCTATAATCACATGGCGCGCTAGCTGAGCTATATATATTATCACCGCGCAGGCGCACCGGACGCGCGCAAAAAAAACGCGCAGAGAGAGAGATCAGCTCAGTATAGTAAAGAGTGCGCGCAGTCTGCGTATATATATGTGTAGGTTAAAACACCGCCGCCGC
Source organism: Torymus texanus (assembly GCA_036873485.1). NCBI lineage: Eukaryota > Metazoa > Arthropoda > Insecta > Hymenoptera > Torymidae > Torymus > Torymus texanus. The sequence goes on along the minus strand of JAYJLV010000027.1, from coordinate 22,283 downwards.
TGCTCTCTGTAAATCTCGTGGTGTGTGCTTGTGTGAGGCGCAGCTATCTCTCTGCCTCGTTGCTCTCTATCCGCTCAGTGGTCGTGTGTGTCGTGGTCCCGACGAGAGACGGGGTATGCGCGGAGGAGCCGGTAACGCGACGCGGGTCCTGTACCGCCGCTGAGGACTGCAGTTGTGTATACTTGCCTGCTGCATTTTTCATCTTCTCTCTCACTCTCTCTCTCTCACACACTCTTCTGCAATCTTTATACAAGTATATAAGTATACACCTGGATTCAATCCGTCTGTCTACCTAATATCAGTTTGTCTTCTACTACTACTACTACTACTACTACTAGTACTCAGGAAGGTAATCATATAACCACACGCGCTCACAAGTGGTGTGTGCGCGGGCGCGCTACAAGGTATAGCAGTTATTCGTCTCCATAGTCGATTTGCTATTCCAGAACCTCGTCGTTATCATCACACCTATTGTGGCAAGGTAAGCGCACGTGTGTGTGTGTGTGTGTATATATATATATATATATATATATAATCACATTCCGGAGCACGCGCTTCGAGTGTATGTGCAGTGTCTCTATATACGTTTGGCATCGAGCTCATAGCGCGCGCGGACCGCGGCCGCCGCACCGCACGAAATCGATCCGGCGTTTTTCGCGCTGCGCTCTCTGTCTCTCTTTCTCTTGTACGTATACATATGCATATACAAAGAGGTATATACATAAGTGTAGGTGCAGGCATTGCACTGTGTCTTCGTGTGTATATATATATATATATATATATATATACTACACGCACGCAGGCGGCTTGTTGTTGACGGCGCTGTGAATAATGCATGTCTGCAACGGCTGAGTCTAGTGTCTCGTGTGGTCTACGCATTCGTGTTATAACGATCCGTCGTCGTCTATAGAGGCCTTTAAAGTCCCTCGTCTTTTATTTAGCATTATTTTTGGAGCCGTGACCGTGCCGCGCGCATAAAAGGAAAGAGGCGTAAGTATGCTATAGGTAGCAGTACTTGTACTTACCTACACTGTGTGTTGTATACGTACATACATACCTGTACGAGCAACTACTAGTATATATGTACAAGTGTACATGGTTTTCGTGCGCGCGCTCGCTCGCTTGCTCGGTCGGTCGCTCCGTCGCCCGCGTTGCGCAAAAAAGTGCATTGTATTGTGCGCGTGAGTAGGTATACAGCGGTGCCGTTGCCCAATCAGTCATTGGATACCTATCGAGTTTTTGTCCTGTGTGGCGGCTATATACTTATGTACGAACGTGAAAGTTTGTTTATGTTGGTGGGTTAATTTATTCGTCGTTTTTATGTGACGAGCGCGTGCACATATCCGGACGGTGGGTTGTTTATTAATGTTAGAAAGCGGAGCAGTGAGTGCTGGAGTTGGTTTTAACTTGGAGCAGTTGTAGATAATATATGTTTATTGATACAGAAGTGGTACATGAAGAGTTTAATGGTTCATTTTTATCCTTTCAGGTTTAAAGATGGTTGTTCTAAGTAACTTTCTGGCTCCCCAAGAGGGTATTCGCCACGAGGAGCAGCAAACCACTTTGTACGTCAATGAGAGGGAAATTAGCAAAGGAACTTTATACATCACAGAAAGGTTCGCTCATACATTTTTGTAGAATTTATTTATTGTTACTTTTATAGATCTGTTTTAGATGCTTTACAGATATTCACTTTAGTTTGCACAGTTAGCTAAGAAGTCATCTTATTGCATTTAACAGTAGAATCCTAGCCATATAATCATCTAATCATAGTAGTTTGTACATTTGACAAAAATAATTAATAATACATACAAGCAACAGCTTTTAAAAATGTACAATGCTTATAATATTAGCTATTAAAAACTTGTAAAATATCAACAGCGTGCTTTCATGGGTCAACAACGACACCCGACAGGGATTTTCTTTGGAATATCCTCATATAACCTTACACGCTATCTCTCGAGACGAACAAGTTCATCCCAGACAGTGTCTATATATAATGGTTGATGCCAAAGTAGACTTCCCAGGTAGATTATCAATTGAATTTAGACGTTTCAATATGTTCCATGTAGTAACTCTCATTGAACATGCTAGAGAAACATAATAATTTCATGAAAAGTTGCTGATATGGCACAAAAAATTAAATTAATATTGAATTTTACAGACACTCCGACGTTAGAACAAAATAACACTGAAAATAATGAAAGTAACGACACAAATAACGCGAATGAAAATAACGATGATGACGACGACGATGATTCAGATGCTCCAATAACGGAAATGAGGTTCGCGCCTGACAACATAAACAATTTAGATGCTATGTTCCAAGCGATGAATGCGTGCCAAGCACTTCATCCCGACCCTCAAGACAGCTTTTCAGATGGTAAATAATATAACAAATATCATATTACATTTTATTCTATATAAAATTTATCGAAAATAAAATATTTGCGTTAATTTAGCCGAAGAAGACGTTTATGAAGACGCTGAAGAAGACGATTTCGAGTATTATGAAGCTGGTGCAGGAGATGCTCCTTACATTATTCCTGCAGGTAACTAAAATTTTATGTTTTAATCTTTCGATTCTTGAGATTTTTTTTTAGAAATGAGATCCTTTACATAAAGTTCATGCCTTTATAAAAATAACATCTTTTGAAGAAATTCTAAATTTATTGCTGGACCTAAACAAGGCCACTCTGATACTCTAAAAGTTCAATATAAAATTAATAAAAAAAAAAATAGGATCATTTATCTTGAACTAAAGGTCAGGGTTTATATTGCAAAAAATATTTATATGATGATTCTTTGTTATTTACAGAAACAGTTGGAGCAAGTCATAATAACATTGAAGCAGAAGAGGCTATGGATGTTGAAGCAGGACAGTTCGAAGATGCTGAAGAAGATCCTTAAAGGATGAAAAAAAATACGCTGTGCTGCAGCTTGTATTCTCCTGTATTTAGTTACAATAATCTATTCTGTGTTATTCATTTCACGCATACTCTCGTAGATGAAACACTAATCATTATCGTATGCACAGAAAAGATGTAACAAATCTCTCAAATCACTGAACTTTATTTATATTCATTTTGTACATGGTGGTTTCATAGATAAAAAATAATTAACTAAATGTCAAAATAATTCGTTTATTTATTAAAAAACATACGTTTTTTCTATAAAATTCTCAGTAGTTTTCGCCATAATCCATTTAAAAAAAAGGAAATGTTTTCGCCACAAAAAACGAAAGAAAACATTATTTCTTCGACAAAAACATAATATTCTCAAGAGAATAATTTAAATTGCGGTTACAATTTTTCGATAATTATTTAGGTTGCCGTCGTGGCAATATCACAAAGTGAATTAGTGACTTAAGCTTTTTTATCTAATTTTATAAATGATCAATGATGTATTTATATGCAACGCAATGACAAATAATGATTTTTAATAGACACAATTCAGAAAACTTATTAATAAAAATAATCACTAAATATCCTACACGATCTATCAATGACTCGATGTGTAAAACGCCTGCAAGGTCTATAAGTGAAACCATTACAGAAATTAATTTTTTTCAATTTTTTGAATCAATCGTAATATAATTAAAAAATCAAGTTATAACAAACATGTAAAAAACTAACTAACAACCAAAATCGTCAGTCGATGTAATACGACGTGTACAGTAAAAAAAAAAGATAATCATCTTCATAAAATTGAAAAGAATTACTTTTTGCCTTATAGTCTTGCAAATAATAAAAAAAAAAAAGAAAAGAAAAAAGAAAAAAGTTGCGATGACACAGCCCGTCCATCCACATCCATAATCCTTTTTCCCCTCCGCCTTTACCTTATCTTTTTGGGGCCAAATATAAGGTCGGCGTCCGGTGCGCCTTTCGGATGGTTATACTTTTGCCGCCTCTCGCGATTCAGATTTACTGTGACGGGTCTCGTGCTCTGGTTAATCGCTTCCTGATAATCCTCCTCTTCCTGTCGTTCGGTAATATTGAGGGTGAGCCTCTTTACGCGCTCTTTTTCCTCTTTTTGCTCCTGTTCGCGATTACGCAGATTCATGGCAAGCTCTGAGGTAACTGGCACTGCTAAGTTCTTATATTGTTGCTTATTGCCCTTGCGCACCATGAGGACAAAGTCAACTGTCGAATTGTCCGATGGACCTTCCCGCAGTTGCTCATACGTCTTCTTTGTGCTCTTGACGTGAAGTGGTACGGAGATGTCCACCTGTTGCGGTTTCACCGCATCCCTCATCCTGTCCTGGATATTGTCCGAGACCATTTTGTCAAGAGCAGACAGGAAATCATCGTCTTCAGGACAGTGGACTCTCTTGGGACCGGCGGGTAGGGCAGCAACTAGTTCGGAGGTGTCCATGAGGACGCCGTCGGTGCAGCCCTCGGACAGGCTCTGATCACCTTGAGTATTATCTTGTGTGCCTTGATTCTCGTCGCGCTCGTTACCCGTCCATTCTTCCTCTGACTGTAACTCCGAAAGGTCTTCAGCTTCCTCGAAGTGCAACTCCGCGACTATTTTGACTTCGGTGGTCTCCGTTGGTGCTTCCTCTTCCTCTGGAATCGTGTTCATGTCATTGCCCTCTTCCGCAACAGGTTGTTGCTGCTCCGTTTCCAAATTGGGATACAAAGTGTTGCGCAGCTCCTCGACGGCATTTTGAGCTTCCTTCAGACTCTCAAATAGCTGCATCTTCGGCCGTAACATGGCTAAAGTGTCGCGGAACATGTAGTCGATACCTACGGGAAAAACGTTTTCCACTGTCCATACCGGGTCCATTCGTTTAAACCAGTAGTAGTGTTGCAAGAATATGAGAAAGTAGTCTAGTTTCTTTTTACTGGAACCTCCACTGAAGTATTGACCACAAGTTTCTAGAAGTGTGCAGACTAACCTTATGCGAAATAGATGTTCAGGTGGATCCAGAGGACTTGGTACCAAGTGATCCATAGTAATACCAAACGTAATTAGAAGATAGAGAGTTCTGAATATGTCACCACTTTCTACCATTCTATAATTGTAGAGCTCTCCTAGGTATTTGACCATGGCTATTCGACGTTGATTGTATTTAGGGAGATTAATTTCCATGGATAATCTAATGTCCTCTAAAACTCCATCTACTACAAGAGGACCCACAGCTTCATAATGAGCAACAAGTCCTGCCAAGAGACTACCTACACATCTTATATTTAAATATTTTACATTGTAGGCCGCTGTGAGACTTTTTATTGCATAAGCAGAAATACCCTCATCTTCCCAATCAAGTTTTCTCATCCACTTTAAAACTTTATCTGTATTTGTTTTGGATAAGTCTTGATAAAGTAATTTTCTAATGAATTCGTGTATAGGTGGTCTGTCTTTCTTTGAAACACTACTGACACTTTCAGGAGGATTTACAAAATAATAAGCGTTTTCAATAATAGTAACATAACGTGAGTCTAGAGCTGTAACAGCTTTCTTTCTCATCATTTGTTCTAAGTAAACTTTAGTGCGTTGATGAGAATCTGGTGAACAGAATAAAAACCTCCCACAAGTTTCCAACAAATTGCAAGCCATTTCAATGTGGTGATGAGTGAAGTCATGAAGCAAAACTTTTAAACAGTATAAAGCTTCAATTTTCGAATAAAGCTTAAATTTTACTAGTTCACCAATATATCTCACTACTTTAATTTTAGATTCTATATTAATTTGATCTTTTTTATGTACATGATATTTGAAATCGTGTTTTAACATTGAACACAATTCATTGCCTACTTCTGGCATAACTGGATAAAGAATTGCTGCAAGTCTTGAATAAAAGGGCAACAAATCTAAGCGAATTCTAGAAACTCCAAAAAGAGCTTTAATTAGTTTTTTCTTGTTGTGTTTTGTGTTGAGATTCATCAAAAAGTCAACTGCTGCATTGTCTATCATTTCACGATTTACACAGTTTGGTAAGTGAGTTAAGAAAGCATCAAGTAAAATTTTGTTACTGATGTTTGTTACTTGTGGTTCCTCAACCTCAGGTTCAGGTTCTTCAACTTTTTCAATGTCTTCTAATTCATCAAATGTGAGATCTTCATCTAGAGCTTCTTCTGTTATGGCAGTATCTTGTTTCTCTTGTTTTGGAGACTCTTTGGGATAAGAACCCGGTAAGAAAACTGTCAAATCAGTTAAAACTTCATAGAATCTTCTTGTTTCTTCATCACCCCACATATCTTCAAGTATACTATTTTCTTCACCTTCACTAATCATTTTTAGAGACTCGTCAGCTTCAGTCTTCACTTCTGTGTCAACAGGTAATTCTGGCATAGGCTCATCCAATGTATCAGAAAAGTTTTGAACGCTTGTTACTAAACGTTCATAGGAAACTTGAAGAGCTTCTAGTTTTTCTTTCCTTTCAGCACTTAATTCACCTCTTGTTTGTAAAATTTTTCTATTCTGCTTCTCAAAAGATTGTAGATCTTTGTGCTCTTTTAAGAGATGTTTACAAAGTGAATTGTAGTAGTCACGTAATAACAATCTCACATTTTGTTGCTTCTCTGGACTAAGTAATTTACTTTTTGGTATAGAAGCATTCAATTTTTCAGATAGTTCTCTGATTTTCTTAGGCACAAGACCTGCATAGTCCTCACCACAGTGACGACAAAAACTAAGTATTATGCTAGCATTGTTGTGCTCTTCTTTGTCCATATTAATCAAAACTGTCAATACAGAACCTAACAGTGGAAGTCCTTGTTTATGCGTAAAAATACCAGCATTTATAAGCTCTGCATAGAACCTCAGATCTATTCTAAGCTTACTAGGATTGGCAATCTTATCACCCACCTTCAGTGATAGTATCTTCTGCCAATTTTCAAAAAAGTGCGTAGAAAACTCAGCGTATGTCTGATGCAAAAAGCTACAAGCCTTAATGGCTGGCCCCACATCAGTCATTTTTAATTTTGCATCCACCAGAGCAGATGCCACTTCACTCACGTACTTGGTAAGGTTCAGATTAGCCATGTCCTTCATGAACATGTCCAGCTGTGTACCACTGAACGTCTTCAGCTTCTTAACGAAAGTAGTGTTTCTCTTGAGGCTTGAGTCCAGCTTGCTGAAATAGGAGTCAGGTGGTCGAACGACATTAACGTTCGTAGCGCGGATCTCTTCTTTGGCAGCCAGCCGCTGTTCAGTTTCGCGCAAATAGTCGTCAAAGACTTTGCGCTCATCCTCAAATGGGTTATCTGGCACTGGGTTCTCCGCTGGTGTCGCATCCTGCGCTGTTTCAGACATTTTTGTTAGATGCCTTGCGAGTTGCGAGCCTCGATGTTTTCAAGTAAACACGCACGCAGTATTTTTGTTGACGGTACCGGTAAGGTTATGTCTGGTTCAGTCGACGCTGAAAAGTTAGTCTTTCGTAAGAAAGGTGCTCCAAAAACTTACGATTATGGATTTCACGTTTACTAGTGTACAATAAATCTTACCATTCGACCTCTAGCTGTCTACTTTACTTAGTTTTAACATTTTCAACTCATGGTGACATTTATCTACAGCTTGTTATTCTCAGAGTACATAAACTAACCTTTAACAACAGGCTAAAATGCCTACTGCATTCCACAATCCGCAATAACGGCCCCTCTCCATTGCATGCCGAATGCCGTATGTCGTATGCCGTATGCTTCAATTACTCCTAGACTTTTCAGC
>JAYJLV010000027.1:0-14512 GCA_036873485.1 Torymus texanus | reverse complement strand
AGAGTTACATACAATAGAAGAGACATAATTTTTCAACAAAAAAACGCATTTTTAAGATAATATAGCACATATCTCGGCTAGAGGGGCCTATCAGAATAAATCCTGGAACAGGGGTTCAATATTTTTTGCTCTGAAACACGATCTTTCAATTTGGTACAAATCCGTGACCCAAAGGTTATGCACTCTCCTTGTCAGAGATATTGCAATTCTAAGATAGCTTAGCTTTGGTACAAGTTTCTGAAGCCAATATTTCATCGATTTTCATGAGACTCCTTGAAATTCATGCAGTTATGGATCTACGAGATATAGAAATATTAAAATGTTTTGATTAAGTAATTTTCTTAATTCAAAAGCCATTTTTAATTGCTTGATTTTAAGAATTTTTCTGATTGTGATCTTTATCCTGTTAAAATTGATATTATACAAAAAATAAAAAAACTCGAAAGAGCGAGGAAATGAAAATTGCTAATAAACCAAGATTAGTGAACAAGTTTTTAATATATGATTTCTTAATACATAAATACAATAGAAGTCTTGTATATATAATATGTACACAGATCAGTACGATACGAATAGTAGTCCTTACATCAAAAGTAATTTTAATTAGTTTATCAAAAATCACTGTTATATGGTATATATAATCACTTTATATCAAATCAAAACTTCATCTGCTCACCTCCAAATACATTACTCACACTTAATTAATTAATCAAGAACACCGTAAAAAATGTCACAACGATCTGCAACAAAACCGTACACTCATCACTGATCAGCATTCCACCGATCGACACTGATTGCGGATCAACCTCATAACTACGAACACGATCGGATTTTTCTCCTCGCATTACGTCATGAACAAAGTCAACGTAATGCGATACTCTCGTGTAAAGAGACGGTTGTCCATCATACACAGCGCCTTCGAAGCAAAATTCATTGCCGAAACTCACGATACCAATGATCGTGTTGTCATGGACAAGTCCATTGCCTCCGTCGCCCTGCAGCAGATTAGCAACACATAAACGTGTTAGTTATAGATTCATATAACGAAAAAAGTATTGGGTATAATACAACAATAATAGTCAACACGAACTTACATGGCAGACTCCTCGATACGCCGTACCACGCATCCTTGCACACATGTGCCCGGGACCGACGTCGATGTCAGCGATCCATGCTTTGCGGCAAGCATTCTGAGTGAGAACATCCACCATAGCAACGCGCAGGGTATCCGGATAACTGATGAACTCTACCTCAACAGTTCCTGTTTCATTGTTGGGTTTAAGATCGAGCATGTCCGCACCGTAACCGCAGACCATGGCTGTCTTGTTCTCGTAGCTGTTTATACTGGCCTTGGACGTGGGCAGGTTGACATGGCCGAGGTCCGGGTTGTCGTTGACATCTAGTTCTTGTTTTAGCTAATAGAATGAGGTTTTTATTTAGTTAGATTTTTACAGTCTAGCATTTCGATCGGGTATTTTCATAATTTATGTGGAGATCGAATACAATAATAATTCTAGTACACGTTTTAATATTGAATATTTTTATAGTTTTATCTATAAACATTTTACCTTTTAAGTTCAAGGATAAATTATAATAAATGTTGCATCTTTGCACATCTTTCACGTACTCAATTCCCTAATCTAAAAACAACTAATAAATCGCATACCATTCTTTTGATTTTTTAATTTTTTTATTTAAAGAATTCTTTTTTTTTTTATCTGAGACTTCCATTTCTCACTTCCTATATCACTCACCTCCAGGACCGCGATATCATTCTGCAGACACTTCAGCATTTTGCACGTAATATCGAACATCGCAGGCACGTGTACCATACGCACTTTGGCCCAATCTTTGGCCATTCCAAAATTATTCGCCCCAGCGATGACGTAAATTGGTCCCGACCTTATAAACCTCTTCTGCTCTTCGATAACACATCGCGCAGAGGTGAGGATATGACGCGGGCTGAGAATGGAGCCGCCGCAGAAATCGGATGATCCATCATGCAACTGTACTTGGTAATGTACGGGGTTGTGGTGGATGCTTGTTGTAGTGCCGATAAGGCCAAAGACGTGGTTTAAGTCTGTGAGATTTTTTATAGATTGGTTGTGAGTGTTGGAAAGTAGATTAAAATTTGAGCTTACCGTTGCTCAATATGAGTAAAAACCATATTGAAAATGTGAATCGCCGACGCATTTTATGGTAATTTGATAAATATAGTTTTTTGTTATCGAGTTACGTTTTTTGTGTAAATAAATGATTACACATGATATACTATAATAGTATAGTATTAAGAACCTCTATATACTATAAGAAGTATAGCGTATGACTGCTTTCTGTTTGTATTGTTAATTTGGCCAAGCATATTGTATATATTATTAGGATGTCGATACAAACTGGTATATGATGATCCGTATCTCAAGTGTTTGACATTATTGAAGATCTATAAATTGAAAATCTTAATTCCACTTTAATTTGGAAAAAATACACAATATATTCATATTTTATAAAAATTATAATATTATTATTTTTCCTCAATATAGAGACGAATTTATTTTTTAACATAATATTGATGCCACCAAACCATTAATAGAATAAAATTAATGTAAACAAATTGTTAACAAAAAATTAAAATAAGTAAAAATAAATTAAAATACTTATTTGTAATTAAAATTGATAGAACGGTTTTATTAAATTTATGTTTATTATTTTTTTAAGATAAATTGAGATCAGTTCATTTAAGAATTACGTGGAATAAAGTGGAAACTGGATTGTAATAAAAAGTGCCATTTGGAGAAATACATTTTCTTTTATTTGGACGTAATTAACATTAAAATTACATTTTATATTAGTATAAATATGATCAATATAAAGATAAAATAAATTACTTTTTATATTATAATATCAATTTGTATTATATTATAATTTGAATTTGTAAACCGTTTTTTAATACCAATACTTTGTTCCAAGGAAAAAGCGATTCCGAAGAAAAGATCTATACATGTATAAACAGTAAAAATCAGTCATTTGCAACGATAGCTATAGTGACGGTATATGTGTATTATGCACCAGATCGTACCTCGATAGACATCTCAGCATAACTGTATAATATATATTTCATTTCACCTCTTTAAGAGTCAAAAATAGATAATCTGTCGTTTCAAAAAACGCTTGTATAATGTACAAAAATTGATCGTTCTTAAAATTACTATATAAGTATAGAAGCCGTCGAATACAACAATTTTGGAGATTCTTTGATCTTTATCACACAGTGCGTTGGCTATTATCGTTTCTTTTTTTGTTCTCTCTTTCTCTCCCTCCACTCGCGGTCAAGCGAGTATGTCTTTACGTACTTCGTTTTATTTCATATATAATGCATATTAACCCAACGATGGTATCGTTTTAATGGCTTTATGAGTATAACGTTTTTTCGACCCATTCCTCCATTGTGAACGTCGCCGAATTTGTATGATTTGGATCTCTTTCTCGGAAGATATCTAGATTCGTGGAAAAAGGTAAAAAAAAATGGAAAAAAAATTACGTCTGTTGATAAGCTGCTCTTCTCTCGACTGATACTACTACCAATAATATAAAGTTTTAATAAACTTTCAAACAGATTCTACAATCGCGACCGAAATTCCAGAGCCGGAAAGATTTCATCCTCTTTACAATATATATATAAACGAACATTTAAGCCACAATAATCGCTGTGAATTTTATAATAATTTTTCGATAATTTTAAGCGTGCATGTAATCCTCTTACAATTAGAAACTTGAAAATTTGTTTTTGTGCAAAACTTTTACCAGAAAACATTCTTACCAAGGATATAAGATTAATATTTAAAAAGCTACAACGTAAAATCCATTTAAAAGTTTACTAAAAGAACAAGGATTCAGGACATGCACAACGGTTCTACATGGCGTGAGGATCGTAAGGATGGTCAAGTAAATCGTATTCCGTAATATCTTTACCGATCATGGTTTTCAATCTGACTGCGCACATAATATAATCATCGAATGATATCATTCCGTCTTTGGTGCCATATCTGTGCACCAGAATGTTAAGTATGTGATTGTTTAATCGGTAACCGGCGCTGTTCAGTGCCTGCCTGAGTTCAAACGCGCTCAGGTAACCGGAGCCGTCTCTGTCGTACAGCCTGAAGACTGCCTGTTAATGGATAATAAGATCAATTAGAAATTTATTCGAATATATTATAGTGTTACTATACGTTTACTATTTTACTAATATGATTGTACGTGTTCTAGCAATGTGTATATTATAATTTAATCAAATACAATAAAAAAATAAAGAAAGATTGTAACTATATTTGTATAACTAAATCGTATAGTAACTATTTTTTCAATGTAAAGGAGGTATCAAAGTTTTAACATGCGACTTGTCATCATTACAATTTAATTTTGGTTTTTCGATAAAGTTTATTCTATTTGTTAGCACTGATATAAAAAAATGTCAATTGACGCTAAAATTAAACGATTAACAAGAAAATTTTTGGGGAGCAGAAAACGTACTGGAGGCGGAAGCATTGATTTTAGAGAAGTGTAAAGATTCGTAGAAATTCCTAGTCAATTCAGGTCCGATTTTAAGATGCGTTTCTCATATAGATGGTATAATAAGGTGAGAAAAACATAATATAAGAAGTAGAATCTGACAAGTGTACAAATATAAACTCCGACATCTCCTTAAAAACAAGTTCTTGTATGCTATATAATTTTATCACATATAGTAAATGTTGATTTCTTACCCTCCAGTTTCGGATGTCGTTCCACAGCGCTTTGAACTCCTCGAATCCTAACTTTCCAGAATGATCTGTATCTAACATCGCGACCATACTTCGACAAACGTCTTTGCTGAAGCCTTGGTTGTGCATTTCTACAAAATATGTTAACATTAATCATTATTTTTCCATATTTCTCCGGAAAAAGAAATTACCCTCTAAACTACGCATAGCTACACGTAGTCAGAGTTCACAGCAATCGCGTGTAACAAATTACACATACGATCGTTCGTAATGTCTTTCCCCGGAACATCAGACAGATAAAAGCGGACGTTATAACGGAGTAACGACAGTAAACTTTACCAAGCACATAATCTTAATAGATGATTATACTTATAAATGTATTATTAAAAAAACAAAACAAAACAAAAAAAGAAAACGTTTACTTTTTTTTTTTATAATGTGAGAGAAAAAGACAGTGCAACGACATGACGAATGCTATTATAATGATCGTGCGACCGCGTGTGTGATATTATTTGTAAAGGTTTGTTGAGAGCGAGACAGAGAGAAAGAGAAAAGAAGTGAGAAGAAGCGAGGATACTTTACCTACTGACTCAGTCTTATTGGCCTGTTCATTACAAATAATACCACAGAGCAGGGAGATAAGAGTATCGATGAGGGAGCCTTCTTCTGGCGGGGTATCAGGGTTATGAGCCTCACTACGACGTGCCGGTGGCAATTCTACCCGTAACACACACAGCTACATGTTAGGATTAACTCGTACATACGTGCATTTGGGTCTTACAATTACAATAATAATCTTAAAATTAACATATAGATTTTACAGAGTTGGTCACCTTTCAGTAATTTAAGATCTTTATGATTTTATTACTTAATTAGTTGCTTTACGAAAACAAAGCAAACTTGGGGAAAAATAGCATGAGAAAAATCTCGTCAATCTGTTTACAAGCTGTCAGTTGTGTTATTAAAAGGTAGATTCGTTTTGACTAAAAATCCATTCTTCAAAAAATTGTATTTAATTAATTTAATTGGAAAATTTAAAGCATTACTTTTCAAACTTTATATTTAGTATATTAAACTCATCAAATGAAAATTAGAAGCTAAGCACAAACTCAATTTTTTTTTTCTTCTTAACTTCGAAATAATAATCTCTTATCAAATTATACTTGCATATATATACAAATATTATAAATAAAATTGGAAGAATTTTCTATTGCCACCCCTAAGAATATTTACAAGAATCTAAAAATCTTTTAATATAAATTAAACATAAATTATATATTAAACTAAAGAAAGATGCCCATACTTGATCATGTAACAAAATTCTTAAATAATATTTTCATATGTATAAACCAATTCAATTTTCAGAGTATCTACAAGTGTTAAAGTGTTAAATAGGTACATTTTCAACATACTTATGCACATGATTTTGAAAAAGATAGACCCAAATGTATTTATGTGTCATTATTTGCCAAAGCTGTTATTTTAGCAATGTTTTGATGAAAATTTTAATCGTAATTAATGTAAGTAGTAATAAGAAATTGTAGGGTTAAAGCTTTAATATTATTATTAAGCTTATTTTTAGTATAGCTATTTTAGTTATCTGATTAATGCTAAGTTTATGCAGCTGCATATGCTACTAATTAAGTTTTCAAAAATGCAAGTAAAGGATGTAAACATAAATATGTATGTACAATTTGTAAATGAAAGTTCACCAACACCAGGTAAAAATTAAAAACTAGTGAAATTTTAAAATATTTCTATAAAAATAAAAATATGATGTGATCTTTGATGAGTTATTGTGTATCATAATATATCAAAATTCAGGTGAAAGCTAAATGAAAATATCGTGGAAATAGAAAAAATGATCCTGAAAATTTATGAATGAGCTTAACAAATTTTAGATGGTGATTATTAAGTGATACATAAAACATTAATAAATAAATAAATTTGAATATTTTTACATTTCTTTCATTGATACTATAACTCAGTATACCTTTGCGCATAGCATAATCCAAAATCTCTTTTAATTCCATCCAATCAACCTCCATATCGTCACCAGCGAGTTTTCTAAAGAATTCTCGCACTTTGTCTTCGTTTGTATCGGATGGTTGTGGTTGAACCTATAAAATACACTTTAATTAGAATTGAGAAAAAATAATTTTTTTCATAATTTCAGCCAAAAAATTACATTAAAGTAGCACAAAAGAAATTAATAGTGTTATATGGATTTTGTTAATTTCACTAACCTTATCTCCATCACCAATGTTATTATCTTGAGGATTTATTACCTAAAAGCCAAGCAACAGAACGTGCAACATATGTTAAATTTTCAAACAGTGATCTTTCGTTAAATTTGTGGCAGCTGCGGTTACTTGTTATTTCAAATAAATTGTTATTAGTATTTGAGAATATCAATATTAGTTGCTACACAGTGTGCACTTGTGCTAAGCATCAAATAACAACAGCCATTTTTTTCTAAATTTGTGCAATAACAAAATGTATAGAAAAAAATTCTATTATATTTAAACAGTGATATCAATTTTAAAATGCATTTTGAATAAAAGATATTTCTTATTTATAAGAAATTATTTCTTAATATTTCAATTAATTCAAATATTTCTCAACTAAATGATTTATGAATTATTTTGAAGTTTTTTTAGATTTTAACGATGTATGTTTAAAATTTTAGTGCCAACGTTCGTTCAGAAAAGCCAACAAAACGATTAAACATCTCTATAAAAGCTTTAGAAACTGAAAAACATGTCATACATTTTGTTATTAAGCGATTTGTTGTTCAAAATTTCCCTTTTTTCAAAAAACTACTACCATATTTAGTGCTATTATTATGGGTTATACTTCATTTACTACCACATTTAATTATACGCACCCTGTCATCAACTTCACCTATTCCAACTTGGTCATCATTTTCTCTGCAACGAGAAAAATTATGTTACAAATGTTTCATTACATAAGTATACATCTATAAAACATTTGATACATACTCCATATTATTCTTGTTTTCAGAGAAGATTCGGAGCAAAAATTCTCCTTCTTCATTTGGATCAAATGTACTAGGAACTATACAATATACTCCTGGTGGTAGTTTAAAACGACAACTAACTTCTCTTAAATTAATAAATGATGGCGATCGTGCTACTGATGCGTTATATTTGAAAAAGTTAACATCTAAAGGTTTTGGTAGTCTACTAGGATCCTCCAACTGTAAGAGAAAACAAAGTATTTAATAATTATTTCAAATTCATTTTTTAATTTTATTTAAAAAAAAAAAACTACTTTGATATTTGATAACGTAAAGCTATTTTAAAACATGATGTAATTATAGATGTACTTTCGCGATTATCGATCATTGACGTAAAATTATCCATTTGTATTTTCATTACGGCATCATTTAGTCGCATGCCTTTGTTCTTATTCCGTTCAACGTATAAAGCTCTTTGAAGACTTCATGGAAAAGTTAAGAAAACTTACGTGGTAAATGGCAAAGCCAACGGTAAGGCAATCAGCACCCATTCTTCTTTGTGCTCTTCTGTTCTTCTGCATAAGTGCGACAATGACCGTACACTTATCATCATCCTCGTCTGGGTATTCTAATGTAATTCTATATTGTGGATTATGACAGAATGTTTCTAAAATAAAATTGGACATTCAGTTTTGAATACTGCAAACCACTCATTTTTTTTATAACAAATAAAAAGGAAATACCTAAAAAGTTTCTGCAACCTCCAGCAGTCACTCCTCTAACCCATTCACCCTCAAACACACTCATTTCCCACTTCTTCTTTCCAGCACTCAGATCGTCCTCCGTCAAGGAGTCGGGATTCAAGTTACAAATTTCCAATCGCATAAAATACTTTTTAAAATCTTGATAGGACATCCAGAATTCTCCGTCGACGTCAAAAGTTAGACCCAGTTCTTCTTTCTCATGGTCAGGAATGAATCTCCATTCTGGCGATCTGAAAATCCATTTTATTTTAGTTTATTGATTCAGTACGCAACTGTGGGTATACAATTGTTATAAAACTCTCACCCATCGCTCCAAGGTCCGTTCCACTCAGCCTCGTTACCCCAGGGATTCCTCAATCTCAGCAGTGGGATCTTTCCCATTTGATTAGGCGTCTGAATATCCACGTGCTTTACTCTTGTGATACTATAGGCGTGTCCTCTAATAAGACCTTGCGGTGTCTCTGCTTCCAATACACTTGGATCAGGCTACAAATAAAAGCATTCACTTTACTCCTCTATCTTTTGAATTTCTTTAAACACAAACAAAACTGAAAAGCTACCTCAATCGAGCAGCCCATCAGCGAATTTCTCTCGTACGCCTTGAGTAGAATACTGAACAGATTGGGCGGCACATCCTCCATCTCGTACATTTCAGTAACACCCCCGGTGAAGTCTTCCATGGCTTCGCAGGTGGTGCCACCCTTGAGAGATTCATAAGAGCCATGCAGTTTGGCGTACGCCTTTTCCAGCAGTGCACTCCAAAATTCGTTGTCCTCGGCCGAGCGCAGATACAACAGGCGGCCTTGGTAGGTGGGCAGACGGTCGTCGATAACCACGTCGACCCATCGGCCATACTGCCAGAATCTGAAGTAAAATTATTGTTAGTAATTTTGTAAAAAAAATATATATATATATGTTTTTCAGTTTTTTATATATACTCTTTTTTCCGTTGAATAATGCATTAAATGTCGTTAAAGAACCATTTATCCAGTAGCAATCTTTTAATTTTAAAAGGCAATCATGTTTGAGTGTAATTAAATGCAAAAGAAAATGATAGATCTTTAATGGATGTAAATTAGTAGGTAGATTGCTATAACTGGAATTAAAATTAACATTTTTCTTCTTTTAAAGCTTATAAGAGGTAAATTACACACTACATCACCATTTTAGTGATTATAAAGTCTTTGAAATACTTTATGCCAGCTATTTATTATAAATCTTGTAGTAAACCTACCTAAAATGAAATATGCCAGCATAATTTTCATCAAAGCTCTGGTCTTCAGGTACAATTTGGAAGAACAAGTGTGGATGCAGTGTTAAATTGGCTACAGCAGCAAGTAGCCAGCAATCACCCAATTCACCTTGCTGAACATCAAACCTTGAGTAGCCCTCTACAAAGAGCTGCGGGTTGTCAGCGATTTCCTATAAATAATCCGAAAAGTTGAATTAGAATATGGTTAGCGTTCTAGACTACATTTTGTATAAATAATTGTAAATGATTTTTACCATTGGACGTCTCCATTCGATGTATCTGTCTGGCCTTTTTGAAAAAAATAATGAAGAATCGACTGCAGGGAATTCTGGATCTTCGAAGAGTCTTCCTTCTGCAAGACATTGTTGTCTGAGCTGACTAAAATCTTGAACAGATCCGTTACCTCTTAATCCTGATCCTCTTTCACCAAGCTGTAATAAATAGAAAAACTTAATTGTTTTGCAAAAGAGACAATTATTAAATCAATATTTTTGGAATACTATTTATAATTTAATGGGATTCTTCAAAATTTTTAAAGTTTTATTTAAAGTATAAATGATAAAAAAAAAGTTAATACAAATTATTACTATGTAGGTATATAAATTTTGCTTTCTACTCATATTTTATATTTGATCTGTTCAAAACAAAGAACTAGATCATACTAAAGAACATAATTTTTAATAAGTTTATCATGTTCAGGAAGTTAATTGAGATATCATTCTCGTATTATCTTATCGGAAAGCATTCAGAAAATATGTAACAATGAACTTATTTGTGGAAGTTACACATGATGTAAGTGTACACATCTGTGTCAACTTTACAATTTTGAAAGGTAATTGTATACATGCAATTCAATGAAGACAATAGTCTGCACTGCATATTAAGTATCAAGTTGGCTTAAAGTGACACACTTGTATTGGAATTTGAGGGACAAAAGCGAACTTCACACTCTTTCTAATGAAAATTTAATGAAATTACGAGAATCTTGATTAATGATTAAGGCACTAAAGTAGATGAGTAAAGTTTCCCAAAGGGAGCGACTGCTGTAATCAAATTGCTATCATGGGTTGGGCTAACAGGTGAGTTATGACTACTGCTAAAGCACAATGTAATGGTTTCATTGTTTAAAGTGTATCATGACATACATAAAATGTTTTCTTTGATTAGAATTAAAAACTAAATTAATATATCTTAATTCTGCTAATGATTTAAAGTTTGACTATACTATAAATTAAACAATAGTTAAAAAATTATTTGTTTTTAGAGTAAGAATAACATTTTTAAATAATAAAAATTCTAAGAATACATAAAACTGTTTATTCTTCCAAGTGTAAAATAATAAAACCAAGGAAATGGCTTAATTATGCTTGACAAAGTTATGAACAAGTACAATGTTTTCTTAAATTACAATTTAGCAGCGTTTGATACTAATTCACCTAATGTTAGTAGTAATTTTTCATCTGTAAAATACCTAAATGTTAATTTAAATTTATCAATAAATGGCATACTTTTCTTTGCCAATGAAACTTTAAACATCAATTCAATTCTATTTCCATTCAACAGCAGACATTTGTGCTTTAGAATATAAGAGATCATTTATCTCTCAACACACATATACACATAAACAGATTCCTATAAATTCCATCAATTAAACTTAATACGAATCAGCTCTAAATGCTCCCAATCTAATTATAGATTCCCAATTGCTTGCACATACTCTCACTCGGTACAATCTATCCCATAAAACCTCAACAACAATGTTCCATGAATAACTAGAATATTCAAACGAGTTCTAATGCCTCAACCTGACACCTAGGAAAAATTCCATAGCACTCCTGGACGACGAGAAGAGAAGAGAAAAAGAATAGCCTCTCCTGTAGATTAGCAATCACGCGCGCGTTTATAGCATCATTCACAGGCACGATTGACTCATCATCACTCTGCGATCGCACGCAGGCAGGTAATATAGACACAATATATCTTCGTACCACTTTGATGTTGAAGAGCGAAGGTAAGATGCGTTTGACCTCGACGGCTTTCTTCACGAAGACGTCGAGGCCGGGTTGAGTTGCCCGACCGTAACCCTCGTGTTCCTCCGGATCGCCGTACGTGTTGCACGAGTAAGGATCCATATCGTCGCGTGATGATACAAATTTCGTGTGACTAAGTATATGGACACGATGGGAAGTCAAAAAAATAATTGAAGATGAGTGTATGTATACCGTTAAGATTGTTTGCGTGTGAATTTATATGTATATACACACGCCCGGTTTCATAGATTATTATATATGCTCATGTCGGTAGTTGCAGAAATGTGAGTAGAGAATAACACAAAGATATATTCACTTTTACTTCGTAAAACTAACATTAAAAAAAACAGCCGATAAAAAGAAAAACAATAATCAATATGTTTTGATAAAAGCAAAGAACCGTGACTATAGCGCTTCAGAAATAACGATGACATCCATACGGCAAGAGAGTAGATCGCAATTTGATAGTTCCCAGTATAATCGGTTCGAAAATAGCCATCATAAACAGAAGATTAATGGGGAGAGCGAGCTCAACAGGTCAGCTGTCAGCTTCACACCCGCGTTCCCCTTCTCCCCACTAATATTTTTCAGCACTAACTGATCTACTTTTAATGCGTATGTATAAGTGGCTACTATATCATTAAAAACAAGCTTAAACGCAACTACGGTATATACCCACATTTCTGCACTATACAAAATTCCACACCCCATGTACAATCTCCCCACATATCATACACACACCTCCTCTCGTATATATATTATTTACTTCACTTCACTTACATGAGCACCGTAAATATATATATATATATATACACACACACACACACACACACACACACACAAAAGTATACACTTGTTGCACCGCACGCAAACAATCCCAATAACAACAACACTCGGCTGTTTTATTTCTTTGCCAAGGAAGAAATTCACTCGCGCCTTCGCGTGAAAATGGAAGACGGCTCTCTCACTGACTCGCGCGGCTATAGAGTGAAAAAATACACACAACGGCGACAGCGACGACGGCGAAAGGTGTGTGTGCGAGCGGCTAAAGAATTTCCGCGCCGTGTGAGCTCATCGGCGGACGACGACGACGTGCCTCCGCTGTTGTGTGTAGTGTAATAGTGTTGTATAGTGCGTAGGTTAGTATATATGTATATATATACGGCGGTGAATGTTTCGTCATTCGCGTGCGCGGGGCAGAGGCGGCGCAGAAGAGATGAGAAAGAGAAGACACAGAACCGAAGGCTTTATTATAGGTATAATGTCGGGTCCATGATATATAGCACCGTTACATTTCTTTTTGTGGATGATGGTTTCTGCTTCCGTAGACGGAGATTTGTTTTGGCGGGTTTTGGTTTTAGGTTATGCTGACAGCTGGATTTCACGAAAACGCACACATGCGGAACGCACGTTGCAGCTGCGGATGTGTTATATATATACACACACTGTAGAGCGTGGATGCAACGTTTCAATGGATAAATTGGAGGAATGGTATACATAGAGGAGAATGACCTTGGCAGAGCGATTTCGTTTCGTTGATGATGAGTTCCGCGTAACGTGAGCGAGCTAATTTTTTTTACAGGTACTTAGTTGTAGTACTTATATATAGGATAGGTCCATTGTTAAGCAGTAGGCGATATGGGAAAAAGCAAGAATTGCGCAATATATATGATTCCGCATAGTTTTCCGATGAGAGCATGAGCAAGTAGTCATAATTTTTGGCAACTGATGAAATTTGTAAAATTTATGAATTGTTGATATTCTTGCTAAAATACGTGCAGTTCAAATAACGATCAATATTTATGTTTAGTTTTTGAGTAATTGATGATATCTATTATATATATATCTGTGAACTGTAATCATGATATTAATGAAATAATGATAATTAACCTTTAGACTGTCGAAAAGCCGATATATCGGCTCGACCTGTGATATGAACTTTGTATATAGTTGATACATGATACGAGACACTAATTTGACCACTTTTAAAGGGCGGTTTGAAGGTTCAAATCCCGGTAATCTAAAGGTTAATAAGCGTTTAGCATTCTGAAAATTACAAGTATGTACAATTATGAGTAATTTGTACGATAATTCATAAAAAATAGTAATATTGGTAATTTATTTCATATATAGTTATCAAATAAATTTTTTAAACTACTCAATATTAATAAGTGAACAAATAATATTCAGTTTAACTTTTTAAATTTATACATCCACCACAATCAATCGCTATATAATTCATTTTTCATTTACAATTTACATTAAATTTAATTAAACGCCATGTCAAACAGAATTTAGCATTATAACTTATTTCCAGTAATTCTCGGAGGTCGCATTTATATTGCGCAACGCGCATTGCTTATTTACTGCAATCGTGGATAAACATTAGGCAAATATCAGAGTCCCTGTAATTCGACTTTGATGTTCAGCCGATCGAATTATAAGCATGATTTCACCATTAAATACGTGCTGCCGGCATACGATGCATACGTATAAATATAGAAATTACGGATATGTGGAAAGAGCATCAACGTCGTGACAGCATTATTAATGATGTTGTTGTCTATACTTTTACACCTCGCTTCTTATCAAACAAGTCTCACATAAACATCTGTGGCGACTCACGAGTCACGATGGCTGTCGGCGCGCGGCTCGCCGTAAGCAGTCGCTCGTACCACGGCCGGTATTCTAGGCCACCAGCACTTACCAGGAGCGGGCGCCCTCTACAC
>JAYJLV010000024.1:64802-74883 GCA_036873485.1 Torymus texanus | reverse complement strand
GTGTAAAATCAAATCCTGTCGAATTATAGCCGAAAATCGTCAATTTTATGTATATTTAAGCGTTTTAAAGCGTTTTTATAGGTGTAACGCGCCAGGAATTGATTTTACATGATAATGTTAAATAGGAAAAAGTTTTGTTTCATTATTATCTACATCCTTTGTATTTAACATTTATTTGTAAAATCAAATCTTGTCGAGTTATAGCTGAAAACCATCTATTTTATGTATATTTAAGCGTTTTAAAGCGTATTTGTTGGTGTAACACTTCAGGAATTGATTTTACATGATAATTTTAAATAGGAAAAGTTTTGTTTCATTTTTATCTACGACCTTTGTATTTAACATTTATTTGTAAAATCAAATCCTATCGAGTTATAGCTGAAAATCGTCCATTTTTTATCTTTTTGCGGTTTTTTCACATTTTAGTTCGTAAATATTGCTTGTAGCAAAAAACTTCCAACAGAAAGAAGGTGTCTTTTAATTAGTTTTAGCAGATAAGCCGGTAAATATTAGCTTAAAATTAATTTTTCTAGAAATTAAGCTTGAAAATCGGTTTTTGAGATTTTTCTTTGTGCTCGCATTTGAAAACTTTTTGATCGATCTTTCTGATTTTAAGATCACCGATTAGATATAATTAGAGGAGTGTATTCCCAAAATTTCGTTTAAATCCATTAAAAATTCGCTCAGATAATCAGGTAACTTGATTACATACAAACGTACAGACATACATACATTGTGGAAAATGCTTGAAATGGATTTTGGATAAGAGAAATATCATTTGTATAGCTTAAATTTTAGTTCTAATAGAGTTAATAAATTTCGCTCTGGCGAAATTATAAGGCTCTCCCGAGTAGCGGTCGTGCCTAACAAGCAGAACGATTTCACCAAGATATTACGAAAATGGAATGACGGAATCACGGCAGATGGGATGTTAAATGTTAGCCGATTACTGCTCGTCATTATAACGAGATTTACCATTGACATCGTGGAAACGTAAGAGAAATCCACTTCGTAGACAACAAAATAGTTCGATGTAATAAATTAAGTAATTTCATCATTAGTAACTAGATATAACGACTTAATGTGATATATATAAAAATTGTGACCATTATAAACTTTATTTTAAATTTGTAATCACCTCCAAATTACCTCCTCGTGTCCAACGGACCTCGGATTCGGATTCAGCGACCCCAAAAATATATATCTATTGGAGTCGTTCCTTTGGAACTTTCCACTTTTTTTGTGGGGCTGTGCAATTAATAAAAGATTTTATATTACAGAATAATCAAGATGATCAAAATTATTCAGTGTAATAGTAACTCAATCAGTACTGAAAATCAGAATTTTTTCAAAAATTATTTTTTTTATGAATTATCCTTTTTATATACATATTCTTTTTATATACATTTTTTATATACATATTCTTCTTATATACATGTTTTATATACATATTCTTTTTAAACATGTTTTCGAAAATAAATAATTATTACGGCAGCAATGACCGTTTGTCATTTACACTGTAATAGTATTAGGGGATTGGCGAGCGGAGCGAGCAGGAGTGAACCCCCTAGTATATATATAGTCCAGTCTTATCTGTCGTATCCAGAGGTCAAAAAATAGATTTACTTGAAACTATCAGAAAATGTTCTGCTACTTATTCCGGATACCCCTAAATTTTTTGACCTATATTTTTGGATATATCAGAGGTCAAAAACTGAATTTCGATGTTTTTTCTATTTTTGCCGTTTTTGATTAATTAAAAACTCCTCAGGGAAGCATTTTTCACGTTAGACAGAAGAATAGTTTTTTTTTTTGTAGAACCTTCTCTTTTTTTCAATAAAAATACTTTTAAAGCCATACACATATGCTTTCAAATATATGCCAATGTAAAATTAAGATTTAGAAAATTATAAGACCCATCCGAACTATCTTTACCAAAAAATTGTGGAGATACCTGTTTGTTGAACTCAAGTGTACATATGAGTCTCAAATATATTAGTAATATTTTTAGAATATAAAATAATTCATTCAGTTTTTGCACAGGTATGAAAAAATATGGTTAAATTCTACGGAAAAATACAAGAAAAAAGTGTACGTAAGATATTTCGAAATTTTGCTTCGTTTTTCGAGCTAAAAATTAATCATTTTTAGCTTTTCTCAAGAGAGCATGAGTGAATGCGTGAGGATAAGCGCGGGAAGCGTCCCCAGTCGACCACGTGGTTCGACTCATGTGATTGTCGCCCTCGTTTCATTAGGGCGACAAACTTCACGCTCGTTGAAGACATAGTTACTAATCTTACGTATAAATTCAGCGGGTTTCTCTCACTCCGTTAAAAAAAAACACGTACTGTACTAATGTACTTTGAAATGTACTAATTTCAAAAGACTTCTGAAAGTAAAATACTTGACGGAAAAAGTAATTAATTATTTTATTTTTCGGAGTTTTTCTAAACATCTCAAAAAAGAAACAAAAATTACTTTCATTTTCGATCCACAAATCTTCTTTTATATAAAATAAAGTTGACTTTCTATTATCACGTACCTACCTGTATTTACATTTTTTATGAAAAACTGAGAACATTTAAAAAAAAGTCTATTCTGATGTCTAATGTGAAAAAAGCTTCCCTGAGGAGTTATAAATTAATCGAAATCTGCAAAGAATGGAAAAAATATCAAAATTCAGTTCTTGACCTCTGATGTACCCAGAAGTATGGGTCAAAAAAATCGGAAAAAATTCAGGGTATCCAAAATAAGTAGCAGAACATTTTCTGAGAATTTCAAGAAAATCTATTTTTTGACCTTTCGATTTGACAGAGACTCGGCCATATATACAGGGTGTAACAAAGGTATCCGTACTCCCGAATAACTTTCCAAGATCGAATTTTCCGAGAAAATAGTTCAGACAAAAGTTACTCAGTTTTGTCCAAGGCATTCGGTCGTGACCTTGTATCTGACCTCAATGTCATTTTTCAACGATGTTTCAAGGTCGGATAAAAAAGTAGATTGCCGCTCAAGGTCAACTTATGCTTTTAACTGGAAATTCCCAGTTTTTATTACAGAATCAAAAAGAGCAAGAACTGTCACGTTTTGATATGTGTTTGACCATGAAGTTGGGTGAACCCTCAAGGTCGTTTCAAGGTTGACTTTTTTTAACAGGACCCCCCCCCCCCTCACGTGTTTATTGAAAAGAGAACAAGAAATTTGACGTTCAGATATGTATTTGACCTCGGGGTCCAGATAACCCCTCAACACAGATGTCTTGAACAAAGGAAATTGTAACAGAAATTTCAACGAAAACTCTTTCATACTTCTTAGGTTATTTCAAAACAAAAAAAGTCTTGCACAATTTTTTATGATCGATATTTTACATTACCCCTTCAGCGTTACCCAAATCTAACCGTGTCGACATAGAGTAATATTTAGCTCCTTTTATTTTTGTTTATTTTTTTGTTTTATAATTTCTTTATAATTTTATTAATTTTAATCTTCCTTAATGATTTATTTTTTACGTAAAAATATGAGGAAACAAAAATAAGTTAAATGCGTAAAGAAGAACAGAACATTATTAAAATACAGCCAGTTATGGTAAATTTTGCCAGTTTGCAATTCAACAAATTAAAAGTTGAAAAATTGTAGAGCGATATCCATTTTTGTAACCCTTGGGTGGACATATAAGTTTTCGAAGGTTATTATTTGAGTACAATATTTGAGATTATTTGTACACAATATTTATTGTCACTGCCTGCCGTGCACGTCGGTAATAACAAAGCAATTAAGTGCTTTGTTATCTAAACACAAGATGGCGCCTCGATGCAGAATTAGAGCTGTATCGAGAGCGTGAGTAGCAAGCCTAGGGAGAGAACCTACCATCCATGTTGTTGTTGTCGTTCCGCGGTTGACGGGAAAACGCGGTTTCGCGAGTCTCCCTAGATACACCACCATGTTGTTAGTTGTTGTTTCGCCGATTGAACCTCAGAGAGTACACGCGAAGTACTCCGAGGTTGAAGATGTAATGCACGAAGTGCAACATCGCATTCTTGTTGTGTGAAGGACGCGATGAATAACAAGAAAATACGACAGGCTTGTTTCACCTATCGTATGCTACATCGCTCGTCTTCTCGACCAAGTGCGCTTGTCAACACCCATTGTAGAGGACAGTCAAGGAAGCGATGCTGCGAGAAAGTTGATTTTTGCGAAGGTAAGCGTGCTGCATTTATCGCGTTGCGAGTTAGTTTCGTGTAACCGTTGTCCAGGCTTGCCGATACTTGGCCAACGGCATCCATTAGGAGTTATCGCGTGGAGAGATTGAGTATAGAAAGTGCACAGATTCTGAAAATAAGTTCATCAAGAACGTTATTTGAATTTGGTTTACCAGCGGTTTGCAACCGGAAAGCGCGCGCAGTGAATGCGCAGACGACATAATATTTTAACCTGCTCTCTCTCTCTCTCTCTCTCTCTCTCTCGCTCTCCATCTCTGGTCGGGTAAGTGACAACATCGTCAACTTTTCGCTCCTGTTTTTTTTTGAGTTTTACTCAATTTTTCTCTCACTCCCTGGAGTGTTTTTATTCAGGAAGGTGGCTCCACCGGCTCTCAAGCTTCCCGCCTAAGGATCTTTGTGTTCATTTTGTTCTATGAGCCAGGAGTTGCTTTTCCTGCTGACGGCGCCTCGCTTCAAGCTCGAGACCATCTAGCTGTCTACGAACGGGCTGTTCGAATACATCCCGGCTGCCAACGTCTCTGAAGATCTACCTCTGCACTCCCACACGGTGTTCTTCAACCACACAGTGCCCCGCGGCATCACACGAACATCACTCCGCAGGTCCCGCTCGTAGCACTCTCCACGACAGTTATCCGTCAATACAACGGCCAATTTCAAATACGGTGGGCAACCGACGGCAGACGAAAAGCTGTCAACAACAATAACATCAACAAGTCTCGAGCAGTTCCACCGGACATGGAGAACGTGTGTGCTGTCTGCGGGGAATTATCTTCAAGACAGCTGGGACTATGCCCGCAATGTCGCCAGCCCTGTCACAGCAAATGTTCCGGCAAGAGAAAGGGGGCCCTGTGCGGCCTATGCCGAGTGCAGGACCAGCCGCCAGAAGCCAAATCAGCACCAACACCAAAGGCTGCTTCCATCAGAGTCAATTCATCAGTCAAAGAGCGCGCAGGTGAGCACAAAAACATCGGCCACGCAGCGATCTGTACCTGCGAAAACGCTGCACCGCGCGCCTCTTAGCTCCTCAACACTGGCTGCGTCGCGCTCCTCGCGCACTAACACATCGCGCGCCTCACCCTCGCGGCCTTCCGTCCCTGTCGAGCTGGTAGCCGGAGCGCAGGGGCCG
The DNA here is from genome assembly GCA_036873485.1 of Torymus texanus. Lineage (NCBI taxonomy): Eukaryota > Metazoa > Arthropoda > Insecta > Hymenoptera > Torymidae > Torymus > Torymus texanus. The sequence continues at coordinate 69,537 of JAYJLV010000024.1, read as the reverse complement.
GTCACTGCCGCGGCAGGCGACGAGCGGGCAGACTGCTCGCAGGCGCTCGAGCCTATACTAAACGACAGTGCTAGGCGGGTGACTGTCGTCCAAGCGCTGACTCATCATAGAGCCACAGGAGCGGAATAAGTAGCGATTTCTCGGGTGCAAAAAGCGGCAGTTATAAGAGAGAAGAAACTGACTCCCGGGTTTCTAGACCTCCGTTAGGGGATGCAAACCTGGACGGAATAAAAAATGTATTCGTTCCCGTAAGCACGTTGGAACTTTTTTTTTAATAGATTCGACATGCTCGAGAAGCAGCTGAACGAGTTAAAACTCCTCGAGGATCGGGGCCTTGCCTTGCGTAGCGACGCTGAGCGATTGCGGATCTCCGTTCTCGAGGAACAACTTAATAAACAAAACTTGCTCCTTGTAGATTTAAATACGCAATGTAAGCTGCTTCTCGAGGAAAATGTCATACTTAGAGAAAAACTAGACAAAACAATATGCTGCTACGAAGGTCTCCAGCGTGCTTACGGTAAATACGGAAATGACGAAAATGACGATAATGACGATAAACGACACAAAATCGTAAATTACGACAAATACGAAGACGCTAAGACTGATGGCTCCTCTCGCACTGCTTATAGCAACATGTCTCATGTATGCACATATTCACGCCTGGCCCTGGAGACTGATGGCGTGGGACCTGCTGCCGTTTGTTCTGAGTCCTGCGAGGTCGTGATAAATGGTATTTTAAAAAATGGCGATACAACAACCGAAGTAAGGAACGATATAGCCTACGCAGTTCTCAAAACAATCCTCCCATCTTTCGTGAAGGAGAACGTCATGGGGACACGCGTCCTGCGGGTTCAAAAGCCATCTGTGAGGAGGAGCGAAGAAGCTGAGGGAGGTCTGGGCTCGCGGTCAGGCGCATCGCCCTCCGGCGTAGTCAGACTCAGTAGCTCGGATCTAGTCAGAGAGGTAATACGAGCCAGGCGTGCGCTTGCCAGCAATTATTTAACAACCGGTGACATTGATCCCGCATTGCTGGGTTCGGCATCTGCTGCCTGTATGCCGGGCTGTAAACTCTTTATTAACGAAATGTTGCCCCACGAAAAATTTCAGGTGTTTAAGAGTTTGAGATCAGTAGCCCAGGGGCTGGGTTTTAAATATATTTGGCATTCAGGCGGCAGATTCCTGGCCAGGCGTAAAGGTGGCGAGCGTGCGCATGTATTCGCAACAGCGGCCGACTTGCAAGCCATACGAACGGCGTGCCAGTTCACACCTACACAACATCAGTCTGGAAATGAAGCACTCGCTTACACGGTTATCAATACCAACAATGGTGGAGCTAGTCAGGGAGCAGAACAGGCGATCGAGTCGGTAAAATCGATGTGACTGGATCCGAATCCTGCTGGGGAAGGGAGGTAGGGATCTTGTCTCAAGGCGGGGTTTTTAAACATCAACTCTCTTAGATTTCGGCTTAATAAACTTAGATCATTCATGGCTGAGGATCCCTCCTACCACCTCTTTGGTATAGTGGAGTCATGGTTGGGCCCAATTGTCGATGACAGCCTCATTCAGATTGAGGGCTTCTCACTGATTAGGCAGGATCGCAATATAAATGGTGGTGGTGTTGCCCTGTATGTAAGGGACGATTTTAGAGTTACAAAGCTGTCATCTTCCAGTACCCTCGGACCGGGTAAACCATCTATTCCGGAGTATCTTTTCTGTCGCGTACAGCAGGGCGACTCTCCCCCCATCTTGGTCGGTGTCACATTGCCATGCAGGAGGGCACCGACCTATGTGACGTTTTGCGTGATCTTGCCAGTGAGTATAGCCATAAATTCATCATGAGGGATCTGAATGGCAACTTGTCATCGACAAATGATGCGGACGCATTTACCATATGAAACCTCGCTAAAGAATTATCTCTGCAAATTGTGCAGCATGGTCCGACTCACCATAAAACACCTACAACTCACACATGGATTGATTTAATCCTTGTTGACGAGAATGACGAGCTGCTGGGCTTTAATAACGAGTTCTTGCCCGCTTTTGTGAAGCACGCCATCATTGACGCTACTATTGCACGATACGTGCCAACCCCTATACGAGATTGTTTCTCGTACAGGGACTATAAAAACATTTGTCCAACTAGTCTCAATGATCTGCTTGCACGCTGCGACTGGGCAAGTATGCATTCAATCGAATCAGATCTGGAGGGAGCTTTAGAAAATTTAAACACTAATTTAAATCTAGTAGTAAACCAGCTTGCACCTTTGAAAACTGTAAAACACAGAAAAAAAGATGCTCCATGGCTTGGTCCCGAGTTGAAGTAACTCATCCATAAGCGTAACGCCACCCATAGACGATATAAGCGCACTGGGCGCGCTGCTCTGCTCAATGAGTTTCTTCAGCTCAGCAACGAGGTCGACGTGCGCACTACTCAAGAGCGTAACTCCTTCCTTCACAGACGCTTATCAGACGCACTTGATGATAACAGGAACATATGGAAGGAAATGCGCAACCTCGGCCTCTTGCCAAAGCGAAAAGAGGAAGACCTACACGATCTCACGCCGGGAGAGTTAAACGCTCATTTTACTGGTGTTTCTGTGTCCCCTCTTGAAAACATAAAAGAGGCAATGGGCACAGTACTGGCTGCCAGTGAGGATGGCTTTTCATTCAAACCTACTACTCTAACCGATGTAGTCATTACCATCTCTCACTTCTCCTCGCAGGCCAGGGGGCCAGATGATATTCCCCAGAGGGTGATCGCGAGGGCTCTTCCGGTTATAGAAGACTATCTAGTCAAAATATTTAACGCCTCTTTCGCTCAGGGAGTCTTTCCTGGCTCTTGGAAGCGGGCACAGATTATCGCTCTGAAAAAAAAAAATAACCGCGACTACGCCATCGGATTTTCGTCCGATAACGCTACTGTGCTTCCTCTCCAAGGTGCTTGAAAAGATTGCCCACGACCAAATCATGGAGTATCTTCATAAAAGTAGTTTGTTTGACCCCCTCCAGGCCGGATATCGTAAGTACCACAGTACTCAAACGGCACTTCTCAAGCTAACTGAGGGCATTCGCATGACCATCGACAACAGAAAACTGACGATACTGTTACAATTTGACTTTAGCAAGGCCTTTGATAAGATTTCCCTGACGTAACTGTTACGTAAACTCGGTCAGCTGGGTTTCACCAGGACGGCACTTCTGTGGCAAAAATCATACTTACAAGGGCGTACCCAGATGATCATTTCAAAGAAATGTGGAAACTCTGATTGGTTAGAAACTAATCTGGGAGTTCCACAGGGGTCCGTCCTGGGTCCCCTGCTATTCTGTCTTTACGTAAATGACCTACGTGACGTACTGGACGGAAGTATTATCAAACATTTATTCTACGCAGATGACCTCCAAATCTACCTAAATACCACCAAAGATCAGATTCTAAACGGTATAGCTCGACTATCCGGGGCGGCGCAAACGGTGGCCGAATGGGCTAGGAACTCTGGCCTGCAACTCAATCCTGGTAAAACCAAAGCGATTATTTTTGGATCACGAAAAGGCGTGAATTATATAAACGCGATGGAGTTGCAAGGTATTGGTCTGCAGTCAGGAGAACTGATCCCGTTTAGTAGCGAAGTTGTGAGTCTCGGTATTACACTTGACAGCAAATTAACTTGGAAACCGCACATCGACCAGCTCACGCAAAAAGTCAACAAGGCTCTTTATAGCTTTCGGTTCATTAGGGCATGTACCACCGAGACACGTCGCAAAAGGTTAGTTGAGTCCTAAGTGCAGCCACACCTAGATTACTGCACGGTGGTGTACTTAGACGCGTCAGACGAGCAACGACTGAGAGTGCAACGATTGAGCAATGCATGTGTGAGATATATCACTGGGGCTAGGATGGATGAGCACATCACTCCCTACAGGAAAAGCCTGGGCTGGCTCCGTACGGACTCGCGCAGATTATACTTTGCAGCACTACTGATGTACAAAATTCTACGGCTGCGCGAGCCGAGTTATCTAGCTGCCCTTTTTACGGAGCATAAGCCTAGGGCTACCAGCAGGGGTGTGCAGCCCGAACTTACAATCCCCGTCATGAACTACAAAACAGGCGATAGGGCGTTTCAGGCTCAATGTGTCCATCTCTGGAACTCTTTTCCTCCCCACCTACGACACCTGCCGTCATATTCATCCTTCAGAAGGGCGGTGCGTCACTACCTGCTCGACCACGATCTCTAGCCTTCCTGCGGGTCGGGTTTTTAGGAGCCGTCAGCATTGGGATCCGGATTACACTAGCCTTACCAACTCTGATGCAGCCGTCTGGCTCGGCATAGTCATATTAGATAAGATAAAATAATCTATGATATTAGAGTAGGTAAAAACCATTGTGATACTAAAGTAGGCAAAAACCAATGTAATATTAGAAATCTGTAAATTCTGTGATAGCTCTGTGATAGCTAGGGTTAGTGTAAACAATCAATAAGTAAATATATAGGACGGGTCCCAGTGACATGTAATAGTACTTAGCGCAAAGTTCGATGTTTGTAAATCTCAAATTTTGATTTATCTTTTATTTTTTATATATTTCTTTTTTGTTTTGTTGTTTGACTAAGTTAGTATTCTACTTTCTGTTTGACTACTTGTTCTCTTACGAAGATTGACTCGTATTTATTAGCTTGTATTTTATATTTTTACAAACATGTATTTTTATATTACATCGACATGTATTTCTTTACATTAT
>JAYJLV010000022.1:949251-971294 GCA_036873485.1 Torymus texanus | reverse complement strand
TGTGCTACTTTGATAATTTTTAGCTCTAAAAGTATTTGTTTAAAAAATCTAAAAAAATTCAGGATAGTTCAAAATATAGCGTAGATTACGTAAAAAAAATTTAAGCAAATAAAAAATTTTTCATCTGTGACTTGACAGAGAACCGACCATATACAAAAATATTTTTTAAAAACAATATTTTTAATTCTTAAAGAGTGCTATTGTAAATACAAAAATTTTCAAAAAAGTACCGGTTGAAAATGAAATTTCGACAATACAAAATATTTCTTTCTTTAACATCTTTAGAACGTTTATCACAATTCTAACTTTTATAAATAACTAAATTTTATGTTTTGATTTGTTGTATACAATGTAATTCAAAATACTTTCTCGATAATGAATTATATTTATAATAGCTTTTTGAAATGATCAAGACATTACCAAAATAAAGTTTAAAACCAACTCGTTTTGAACATTCTGATAAAATGTTTTGGAATAATTCAGATTTTATAAAAAGTTCCTGTTCTTTATATGTTTCTGGGTTTTTATTGATTTGCTGGTGCCAACGTTCACATTTTTTATAAAACTAAAAAAATTTACTTAGTTATAAGATTTGAAACAAATATCTAATAAATTACTATATTTTAAGATACCCTTAATATTGGATCCTTGTGTTCAGGTTCTGGAAATGTTATGTTTTCGCTGTCCTGTTGACCAAATAAACCCAAGACAAAGGATTTTGCACTTTGTTCTGTGCGTTGCGTAGCAGTAAATTTAAACTATTAAAAAAAAATATTAGTTATTTTTATTATATAATTAAAAACCAAACTCATTAAAAGTTTTGTAAGAAAAAGCGTACCTTATATAATTCAGTATCATAATTATCTAGAAATATTGTCGGAAATCTAGCTTGCATTCTTTCAGCAAGATCTGTCAGTTCATGTTCTCCTTCTTTAGCCAAATTCATAGCATAAGTTGAATCAAAATATAATTTCCATGGAATTAATTCTTTAATGGAATCGGCAGATAGTTGAGAGTTTTTAGATTTAAAATTTTCAATGATTGCTTTCTTGAGTTCCGGCAAGCTTTTTACCATTGATTTAATATGTTTTTTTCCAGGAAATCTGGTTCCATGACGTATCATTAACCATATTCTTTTTCCTGTGCATCCTTTAAAAGTAAAAAAAATTATAGTTATAATTGAATTTAATACATAATAATATTATAAAATAATACATTTAAAATTTTACCAGGATAATTTAAATGTGACTCATTGTGGTTAGCTATAAATCTATATGGAGTTCTTATACTTAATTTACAATAAAATTGATTGCTATTTTTTAAACATTCATAAGCTGATACTGTTGATACTATTATTAGACAAATTTCAAAAAACAACAACAATGCAATTTTAGTCATTTTGATAAAAATAAAAGAACCTGCAATGAAATTTATTTAAACATTAGTAAATTTTATATATAAATTAAATTTAAACATTCTTTGTTACGTAATAAGTAAATTGTTCAATTTTTCCAGTTTAGCATGCATTATAAAGGTTATATATCCAATATTTGCGTACCCACCTCTTATTTACAAATTAAATTTACATGCTTATAATTCAAATAAAGAAACAAATAATTACACAATACTTTTTTGTCATCACATTATTGATAAAACTATTTCGTAAAACATTATAAAAAGAAAATTAAAAAATAACCGGGATAAGTGATAACTGTTATTCGCGCTGCTCGCGCAGTCGCGCAACGGCGCAACAGCAGACCAAACTGATTGAACTGATTTAGATGGCGTTTTAGTCGGCATCGGTTTAAACAATGAAGGCAAATAACTTCTGTTCGTCTGTTTATTCTGTACATATTAATGTCAATTTTATCTAAACATTTTTTTTAAATTATTGTTCTTGTTAAGTACTTATCATTTATTTATATTGCTAATACTTAGTACATATCGTATGGATATATAAATATATTTAGAAAGCCTTCTCTTGTAGTGTCACTGGCGCCATCGACCAGATTTTGAAACAACTACTCAACTATACAAAATACAATCAAAGACGAATTGGTAATTTAGTATTTCAGTATTTGGTACGCTACGGCGCTACTACTGTACTTTCATAGTCAGTGATTAGAATCAGCCCGGTTACGAGTAGTACATGAGCAGACGATAAACACGAACATGTCGATTTTCTAAAATTATTAACAACTTTTTCTATAAAAACAATGGCAGTCTGTGCGTTGTCTAAAGCCTTTCGGCGGTTGAGTCTACTTAGAAAAGGTACTATTTTATTTATGAAATAATAAAATAATTTGAGGTATTGTACGTGATTAATTCCTACTGTTTTTATTCAGATACATAACCTTATATTATTTCTTGATCCCCTTTACTTCATAGATATTATAAGCTTATTTTGATAAAATAATTTTAGAAATTACAACTGTACGTTATTCAACGCACCAGACAACGCAATCAGAACTGCCAATAAATATTTCTCCTGTTTTTCTGCAAGATGAGAAGTCATTATCAAAGTCAGTTGGAACGACCATTAAGTTCAGTCCAAGATCTGTTGGTCTTAATTTTAATATTCCCAAGCATGAATTGCCATTAAGTAAAATAATCGAAAATCCCATATTACCTATATTTCAAATTGATGAGCCGATGAGAAATAATATCGAGAAAAGTGATATTATGCCTAACAAAATTATCGAAACACCTCCAACTAACAATATTATTGAGAAACAAGCTGCAAGGTTAATAGTCATTAGAAGAAAGAAGATGAAGAAACATAAGAGAAGGAAATTTCTTAAAAAAATGAAGTTTATATTTCGCAAAAGAAAACACACTAAAAGAGTCTTGAGAGAAAAAGTATTTCAAGCTCAACTTCAGGCTATGATACAAGAAGCTGAGAAATTTGATGCAAAAGCCTATGTTGCTGACAGAATCGATACATTAACAAAAGAAAGGTTACCAAATAAGTGGAGAGGTGTACATTTACCTGAAGCTATGATAAGAGAATTTATGAAAGAAAAAGAAGAGAGAAGAGCACATAAACATAGACTACGAACATATAGATTAAAAGTTGATTAATTTTTATAATTTTCTTTTACAGAATTTATAAATTTAAAAAAAAAAAATAAGTAATAAATATTTTAAAAACTCAAACATTTCATTAATAATATTCATTTATCTGAAATGATATGTAATAACAGATTAATTTTTATAGTATGACTGTTACAATTACTTAAAAATCAATGAAACTTCATTCTTTACATACATAAAATTGGGCTAAATATAGAATACTAATTTCTTACATATTACAATAACACTGCTATTAACTTTACTTTATAGTAAAATAGATATTTTATTCATAATTACAGTGTATTCTTTTTTTGTATAGTAATTTGATTTAATTTGATTTGAATAATAACATATTAGAAACGGCAAATTTTTTTTCTAAATGATTTATGATACTCATTTGACTGAAAATGGGTTACCTATTATTAGTAGATTATAAGAAATAAAATTAAACAATATATTACTACTTTTTTTAAGAGAATGTTTTTAATAAGGTTCTAAGTTGAAAGGTTGCTGAATTATAGTATACACTACTGAATCAGTCAAATAAAACTTTAAACAAAAGAAGCACAATACATTTAATAAAATTCAAAAACTGTATTATTATAAATAAAACTAAAAAATATATAATTTACAAGTAGCTGATTTTTAATGAATTTATATTTATAGAAAAACTTTAAATTTTGGTTTTTATACACTGTATTCAATAAGGAAAAAATAGGGATTAAAAGTGATGAACATCTATTTTAGTACATCAAATAATTACTCTATTTTTATATATTTTGTACAAAAATAAGTAACATGCGCTTTTATACTTAACAATTTACTATTTACAATATTTTCAAAATTCGTAACATTATTATACATAAAGAAATTTGCGTTTACGAAATGAATTACATGCCTATCAGATGACAGTATAAATATAAAATAAAAGCATTAACATAACTATGTTTTGTTCATACAATGAATATACCTAAATAAAAAATAATACTATTACAAAAGAGATTAGCACCATTTTAATTTCAATCATAGAAACATATTATACAACAATCATGGGCTGAAAAATTTAATAATTATGTTTATACATATTTTTAAACTTGAAATTTAAAAAAAAAAAAGAATTATTGTTTAATAGTAAAAATATATAGAATTTACATTACAAAGCTTATAAAAATGCATGTAAGATTTAACTAACTTATTTTGACATAAATAATTATATTATTAGTTTTTAACTAATTGTCATACAAAATATAATGGTTTTAACAGAAAATTAAAAAAATTTAGAGTTTTAAAAACTTTTTAAACAAAATAACATTTAAGTTTTATATATATATTTTTTTAAATTTTGAAGTGTTATTTGTTTTACACTATTTGAAAAACTATTTTGATTTAATAAAAACTAACAATTACATGCAATATCAAAATATGATTATTGCAAAATTTTTTAAACAAAATTAATTGCAATGAAGTGCTATTAAAATACATTATTTTTTAAAATACTTATATGTTAATTATTTAAGTAATTTAATTTTATCGTAAAATCAAATGAAAATAATGAAATATATGATACAGAAACAAATAGATTTTTTTATGCAGTGTCAATTATAAAAACTACTTATATAAATTTTGTGCGTTTTAGCAGGTCATCTGTTCTTTACCTATTTTTCTTTTCAAGTTAAATATCTAACGTTTATACAGCTTATTATTTTAACATAATTTGGCCATATACTTTTTCAAGTGATTTACATCAAACTTATAGTCGTAAAACCTATATTTCGTAATAATGTTATTGTCGCACATTTAGTTCTTTTGATTTTTTAAATATCATATTCTATATACTAATAACTTTTATATAAAAACTATAGCATTTAAAACACTTTAGTTTTTTAAGGCGTTTTGATTATCACGTAGGAAGCATTTGGCCTTTTTTAACTTCCAGAAACTTTGGCTTCATATTTATTCTTCCAGTTTGTATGGTACTACTTCTTCCTGAAAAGTAATCCTCTATTTCTTGAAGTGACTTATTTTTAGTTTCGGGCAAGCATATGTAAAAGTAGATGGTCCCAACTAATGAAATACAACCATAAAGAAGGTATGTTCCATGTTGGGTAATAGAATCCCTTAAAAGTGGATAAGTCTTGACAACAGAAAATACAAAAATATGTACGGACGTTGTCGTTAATCCTCCAATAATACCACGGATCTGTACCGGATAGATCTCGCCAATCATCACCCAAGGAATAACTAAAAATCCTAGTGTACACGTAACAGTGTAACCCATTATACAAAGAATCGGAATCCATGCGTAATTAGCCAAATACTTTTGCAGCCATATGTACAGGCCAAGTCCAATCATCGTCACTCCACAGCCAACTGACGAAATCAGAGTCATCGGTCTTCTTCCAAACTTTCGACAGGCAATGCAGGCGACTATCGTCGATACCAGTCTAACAACACCCAAACAAATTGTAACAATATTCTTATCTAATTTAATACCAGACGTTCCAATAATTTCCACGGCATAAAACGTCACGGCGTTCGTTCCAGTCCACTGGTAAATCAGGAAATAAAGGAACAAAAGTTGAAACGGCCTTAGAGCATTTGGCTTCATCAGTGCAGTGAGTATCTCACGGGGTCCAGTTAATCTCTTGATGTTGTTCTTATTGTTGAAGTTTACCAAGGTATCCATCTCTTCATTCAAGTCGTACGAGGTACTGCGGAACTTCTGCAGCGATTCTTTGGCCTCGTCAGGCTTATTCACCGAAATGAGATACGATGGTGTTTCGGGAAACAAGAACATCAGTATAAGCGCGGCTGCTGGTATAATCGCACTGATCGCTGCTACAGTTTGCCAGGAAATGAAAGCACCTAGGGCATATACAACGAGAACACCAGTGCTAACGCCTACACTGGCAATAGCAGTCAACATGCCCCGAAGATGTGGTTGCGTCACTTCACTGGTGTAGACTCTGGCTGGTGCTCCAACCATGCCCGAGCCTAGACCCGTGAAGAATCTTCCAGCGTATATCATGGGGACGTTTGACGCGTAGAATATCAGTAGCCATCCTAGTACCGCTGGAACTTCTGTGACGATCAAGGAAAGCTTCCTGCCGAGCATGTCCATCATGTAACCAGAGAGAAGACAGCCAATCGGTGTACCAATTGCGGAGAAACTTGCTGTAAATAAATTACATTCACTTTTAGTATAATTGTTACCATTATAGCTTTTTTTTATAAAAAAATCATATTTATTTTAACAAAAGCTCACCTATCCATGAAGCTTCATTTTCGTCGATGTGAATGGTACTGTTTGCACTTTTAAGTTGGGGAAGGGCTATAGCGGAGAACCCAAAGACCATGCCGGTGTTGATCGTTCCAAGCTGGGCAACCATTGCAGCCAAAATCTGTCTGTATGGGCTACCTTTTCGTTTCTTCCTCTCGGGAGTTTGACTCTTGTCGATGCCATTCGCCGCTGGCTGTATCGTTGCATTGCAGTTCTGGTCGACAAGAGCAGCCTTCTCGGCATCTAGCACCACTGAAGTTTTTCTGGAAATAGAAAATATGGTTCATCAGCTGAGCAATTATGACGATATTGACGTTAAAAATTAAAAGAAGTACATTAAAAGTGTTGACAAAACATGTGTCACGTTATTGTATACCGAGCTGCAAATAACGTTCAGTCTTATCGAAGAAACCGTAATTGTTAGGAGACTTTACGTGTAGATACCGATCTTTATGACTGTTATATATAGCAGTGTGTTACAGATTCCTTTGGATTCAGAGGAATTGCAAAATGATAAGTAATTTTTTTTTATTTAGAGAAATAAATCTAGAACATTGCTTGAACTTTTTGTGAAATACAAGGTAAATGTATATAAGCAATAAACATTTTTATAATAATCTCTGATAATGAAACTATAGATTTTTGTTATAAATTTACTTTTTCCATAATTATAGATTCACGATTTTTCTTAATTCAATCAAGCTTCTCCCGGAACAACAACAACAATAATATATATATACACGACGCATTTACGCTCGTCAAAAGCTCACGTGCGCGCGATCTCGCACGTCTGTTTCATTTTACGTCTCAGACGCACGTCCGCCTATTGGCAATCTCGTGTATTTTTGGAATTTACGGCGTAACGTTACGAAACGAAAGCAGTCGCACGATAAGGTAATTAAACACTTCCTAATCGTGTTTTCCACGTTTTTTTCACCTTTGTACCGACTACGCAATCCAATGGAGTGTTATTATTTTCAAAGTTTCAAGCAATATTATTGTCATTATCATACGCCGTCTATATTGTGACATAATAGTTTGATATCTCGACGCGTAAGTTTGTACAATCGGTATTTAAAATGAGATTTTAGATTCAATTAGATATTTTTGAAAAGCTTGAGTTTTTGAAGTTTAGTGTTACAACAAGTCGCCTTGAAAAATTTGGCATGACATACTATTTATAACGGGGACTACATTGAAATGTTTCAAGCTACGGCCTGCTAAGCTTTAAGAAGTACTTTCGAGAGCCAAGAGTATGCACGCGTAGTTCCGAGTGCTTAACAGGCCCTGGATCCTAAGATATAGCGGCTATTTTAGTGATACACGCGGAAGAGTGAACACTGTTATAGCCCATCAATTAAATATATATGAAAACTCCGAAAATAAAAGCAGGAAAATCTTTATTTAGAATATTTTATGATAAATTTACAAATCAAATTTTACAATCTAATAGTATTATACATTGTTTTTAATTTGTTAACCAATGAATTTTATAGGGTTTCAATATTTATTTTAAAGCTACTTACAATTTAAAATAACTTAAAAATCAATTATTATTTTCCTTTGTTCGTTCAACTTACGATTATGCAAATATTATTAAAGTTAATTTTCTGCTTTTTATCAGCGATAGACGTTTTTCCTTGACATTCCTTTGAATCATTCAATAAACCTCGTAATATCGTTTCGCAAAGTATTACACCGCTCTTCGATTCGAGCCGCTCATTCAACGAAGTATTAAAGATTTTTCGTATTAAAATTTCAAATGCATTTTTAAATTTGAAATGCGCTCATATGCGCTCGTCTATCGGAGCGACACCTACTATATACCGCCACGTTCCAGTACGCGCGCAGAGAGCGCGTTTTGTGAACGCGCTTCGTTGTAACACATACTCTTTCTGGAGAGAAAATATACAGTCGCCATGATCGTCCATATCAAGTGCATTTTGCGTCGTACGCTCGCTGGCACGATTGGAACCAAAGCTCATAGTATCCTCGACAGACGCATATCGACTGTTTTTCCAGTGAGTTATATTGAATTCTTAAATACTACCTCGTTTTCCACTTTGCGCGAGCCAATCAAAATCCCGGATTTTTCCAGTGGCCACACGTCGTGTGGTTTGTTTGGTTAAGTGTTCGTCATTTTGGTTTTTTTCCTCTTTTGTTGACAGTCAATATTTTGCCTCGCAGTTTTTTGAACCCACCGAGCGAATGCGATTGATTTGCACGTTAAAATCCGTAAAATAATAAATTTATAAGACTGAGAAAAAAACATCGACATCTCTATGCTTTTTGATACACATATAATTTCCGGTGTAAACAAACGACCTCGCTGCGTTGGATCAGTATCAATATATGAAAAGTCTGCTCGAGTATCTGGGAAAAAAATCCGACAAAGAAAGCACAAACATTCGAGCGTCACAAAGGAGAAACATCTATAAACTTAAATCACGTGTACAAAGATAAAAGGCTTGGCACGAGCAAATCTTTCGCGCGTCGAGATTTGAAAGTTCCCCGCTTACGCGCTTGCGCATGCGCCTCACGGTTAATAATGACAAGTGCATTTTTCGCACCCGCGAGAGCTCAAATTAGATTTCTAATTTAGCACGCGGTGAGATAAGACGCGAGCTTTGGCGCGTGCGGAAGGAACGAGGAGAAGAAGAAAAAAAACGAGCGGAAAGCGCGGCACAAAAGACTCGTTAAAATTCGATGCTTTTCTTTTGTCGGGGTCTTGAAGCGAGTGTGTTTTTCTTAGACTCTTTGATTGATTAGCCTTGCGTTTTTAAAGTCGCGGCCGAGTAAGTGAGCGACTACTCGAGCTGCGTGAAATTTTCCGCGCTTTCGTTTTCTTTTTCTGTGCTATATTTAGAACGTATCTACTACTGCACTTGAACATATATCATTATAAATTGCGATTATCGAAAAATATATGACCTTATGTAATTTAATCTATCGATATATCTTTGCAATGAAGTGCATATATTTATGTAATTACTTAGAGAAGATTTTTCACTCGACAATGGTAGAATGAAAATGTTGTTTTTGTTAAATTCTAAAACCTTACAACACATTTTGAAAAAATTTTAATAATCTTTACAATCTTTCACTTCATTAAAATTGCAAAATACAATCTCATTGCACAACAAGGAATGTAAAAGATACAAGCCTCTACAGCTCGTAGCATCCCCGCGAGATTTTCGAAACATCAAAAACAACATTTTCTAACCCAACACCTATATATATATACACACACTAAGCAAACGTAATTCTATAATAGTCAAGCTATAGCGAGCGCGCGTGCACTCGAGCCTAGATCATCCGTCAATCATCTGCATATATACTCTAGCGACGTTCTCTCGTCGGGAAAGGAATATTAATAGGCTAATTGCATCATGAGCGGCAAGCAGATATAAACTTTATCTTCGGCAGGTATTAGCAGTAAGTAATAGCACACGTGCGAGCGCGCGCCACGTTGATATGCGCTATTTAGCGCGCATCGACAAAAAAGACAAATAGCCTAATTAAAACGAGTTTCGCAAATGATAAGATCAGCTGTTTAGCGCGAATTCAATGATTATTTATACGTCTGAGGTCTCTATGTATATATATATATATATATATACTGCAGGTATAATTTAGATTTTCTCTACGGGAAATGTGCTTCTTTTTTTTACGTAATTTTTGTATAATATACGATTGTGATGAGAAATAATTACGCGTGTGATTGTGTAAAATTGTTCCTACTTGCTAATAGCGTAATGTAATATTATGCGTTATCGTTATGTACTATGAATTATCGAACTTCTATATCGATTCAATAAATACTTGATGTCTTTATCGCGGTTGATTGTTGGCTATCATGATTTTTTTATATCATACAAAATATATTATACTGTGCGAATTTTTGCATTGTTATTTGCATAAACAATAAAAAACATTACTTCATTAAACAAATTTTATTCCGTCGCGCGTCGAATCACGTTAGAAGAAAAAAACATCACAAAGAGTTAAGTGAATAACAAGTGTGATTAATTTCACCTGTGAATTTAAACGAGGCAAAACAATGACACTTTCTGCCAGTTGCCTCTCAATGACAATAGAGTCACGTTTTCAGTATCTTCTATCGTCTATTTATTTTCATATGTCGAAACGTTTGAAAATTAATAACGATAATTGTGAAGTTTTCTTAATTGCTCGGCTATTATACTTATTTACTTTGAACTTAGAAAGCTAATGATTAATATTATTCACATAAATATTTTTTTGCATGATATTTCTATGTTTTATTACTGTAAAAAAATGTTTCTAAAGAATACGCAAAAAATACTTGAAATTAAGTTTTCAACAAAGGCTTTATCTAATGAAAATTAGGAGAAGCAAGTGAGGCTGATTTTTTTATATCTGATAAATATTTATTTTCCTTGTCGCTTGGATTCTAAATAGAAAATCGTCTGTAAAAGACTGTTGTGGCATAATGATTGCAAATTTTTGTGCGAGCACGATGAGCTGCACGTGAATCGTAATTTATGGAATGTAATTCTAGTTTTCTTTTCTGCATATCAGAGCATAGTGATCGTTAAAGGAATTTTTAGCGACTGCAGCGATAAGTATGGAACACTAATTAACGTTGCACAGCGCGTCTATTCAAAATCAAATAATTTTCTTTTC
The DNA here is from genome assembly GCA_036873485.1 of Torymus texanus. Lineage (NCBI taxonomy): Eukaryota > Metazoa > Arthropoda > Insecta > Hymenoptera > Torymidae > Torymus > Torymus texanus. The sequence goes on along the minus strand of JAYJLV010000022.1, from coordinate 960,277 downwards.
TTTTTATTTCGAAAATTGTAAAGCTAACAATTTTCAAGACTGTTCAATTTCCCTCTATAATTGCTATATTAATTAAATCGTCATAAAGCTTATAAATAATTTATCAAAAAAAATTTTAATTTTTTTAATAATCATATATATACGAAACATCAACGTTTACACTTTTGTACAAATACTGGCAAATTTTCCACACGACCAAAACGTAAAAAATTCCAGCCGGCTGTCTCGTAAAAATTGATAACTTTGAAAAAGCGAAGTATACAGAACGATTCGCACGGTATATAATTGCACGTATACATATAAACAGCACTGGAAACCTTTGGTAAACGACCGGTTTACCATGATGCTTATATATTTATATGCGAAAAAACAGCTCGGTATACGAAAAATTCACGTTGATTTCGAGCTGGACAATATATATGTGTCGGCGATCTCGCGTGCTGCTGACCGTTGTTGTGGACGCGGCGGTCGAACCGATTACAGTATCTCGGCAGACACACATACACACACGCATAGACACGAGTATATGAATCACGCGCGCACACCGTACGAAACACATGGCTCTTTACGCGCGGTAGTCTGTTTCCGCGTGTGCGCCGGAAAAAACGCGGGAGGCGAATATATATGAGATAGCTGGTAGCGGTGACACGATGATGACGAATTTTATAGTATATGCTAATTAATAAGAGATGTTTTTGATAGAAATGCTTGTTTGTTCGAGTTCGGATTTGTGGGATTGTTTTTTAATTTGTACATTTGAATTTTAAATTGTATAGGATTTCGATGAGAATTAAGAAGAAATTTTTGGAGGAATGACAGGCATAGTGGTATAACTATGCGAAGAGAAATTAAAAGTGAATATATGTACGTAATAAAAAATCGTTATTTAAAGTCGATGAGGTTTATTGATGGTATTTGTTGATGGCAAAAAGCGGTTATATATGAGTGATAAACAAGTGCTATTTAGATTGCGATTCGAGATTTTACTGGTTGTTTCTTGGGACATCGCGCATACGTTTTGGCAATCGGCGTCAGCCCTGACGCAACAACCCTCATCGATTCTCACGCGGAAATTGGATGGAAGGTGCAATGACCTTCACTTTTAGAGACGTATCTCACAACTAGAAGACTAATTATCTCGAAACTTTATAGTGCCCTGACACATTTGAGCGAAATTTGATCTACGAACTAATGACTGAATTTGTTTTTGTCAGTTTTTCTAGCGCGTGTCATTTTAATTGGTCCGAGAAAAAAAGAATAATATTCAATTATAAATTAATTTCTTTGTCTGAAATTCCAACATCCAGGACTTTTCACATTTGTATAAATACAGTGTTTTAAATAAAATCGTTGTTAAAAATTAAACGAAAATTAAAACATGTATGCACTATTTAAAATATATTCTATATACATCAAAAAGAACTATGTTTTATCACTACATCATTACAACGATTCCCTATAAACTCTCGACCGAATCTCCATCTAAAATCTAAATCACACACAGGTACAAAGTCTTACAAAATCAAAGTACTCACTCTGCCATCGTATCGTTGCTCCGCAGGATTATTATCTAAACTTCGTTAAAAAAAAAAATTAATCTATATCCTAGTCATCACAGTCTGAGAATCACAAGCGTTGCTACTCTGCGCGTGCGGCACCTTCAACTTACATCAGCTATACTTCATGAGTTTCGAAGTACGTCGAAACGAAAACTCGATAAAAGTTACTATACAATACGCCAACAATTGTGTACGCGTACATATATAAAATATAATGACTATATGTGTGTGTATATGCTAGCAAACTCTCTTCGTCACAGTAGTATTATCAGTCGTGCTTCACTCTCGAAGTCGAGTAACCAGTCGTCAAGCACGTGACAGTTGCGCTGCAGCAGCACGGCCATGGAAATCTCTCTTTTTCACGGTCCTTTCTCTCCCTCTGTCACCTCCTTCTTCTCCTTCTCCTTCTTTCTCTCTTGCCGCGGAGCGTGTGATACAATGTGTCACTACCCCACAAGCATGCAACGCGAGCCAAGAACCGCGCGGTCTGCCGAGCTTCCCCGACGAAGGCCGTCGTTGTTAGCGAGGCTGTTGCTACTCCTACCACTTCTCTGGTCCATCTATTGGCTCCCTCTTTTTTTATATATATATATATATATACCCTCTCGCGCACTCTATACTTCCTCTCTCTCTCTCTCTCTCTTTCTTTTTTATCTTGTCACCAATCTGAATGTCTGTGTATGTGTATATCTATATGTTCCTTTCTCCGAGCCGCCGCGCGATGAGGCCGTCCGTCGGAGTGTGTTATGTGCGTGAGCGTCGACCGACTAAAGCTTTTATATATAAACCGATCTTTTGGCGAACGGGAGGCGCGCAGCAGTGAGTCGGTTGCGCGCACGCTCGTGTGTAGAGGGGGGAAATGAGAGAGAGAGAGAGAGAAGCGCGTGTGTATACATACACAACTCGCACAAGAGAACGTGCAGAAGACGAAGACAAGTGTTATACGTATACTTACACCTCGTCGCAAGTTTTCTGCGCGCGCGGGAAAGATATGATGTAATCCGGGATAGCCGCGACAGACGAGAGGCGAACGATCGCCCATGCGGGTAGCGAATGGTGAAGAGAGAGAGAAAGAGAGAGTAAGATGAGTATCAGCTGGTGACGATTAAACGATTATGTATATATGTTCGCGTGATCCGCAATCGCGAATAATTTATACTGTATTTTTTATGGTAATGAGTGGGCCAGTCCGTTTTTGTATATTCGAGGGCGAGGGGAAAGTCCTAGCACGTGGTGTCCCGTTTTTTTCCAACATATATCTTTTTTTCTTTGTCATCGTCGTCGTCGTCGTTTAGGGAGAAATTCTTATCGTCGTAAACAGGTTCGACTTTTTTGCTTCGCTGTTTTCCTACGCGCTATTACGTTATGTGTGTGTATAATGTATATATAAGTATCCGCGTGCGGTGCACGTGAAAAGCTACTAAGTACATTCGTCGCGCCGAAGCTGCATATAGTGTTTTTCTCAGCTGTACGTTAAGCCGTCTAATTGAAACATCGACAGCCGCGGCTGTGTTGATGCTCGCGCGAGTTGATCTATATAAACTCGGGCATGAGCACGAACGTTTAATAAATTTCTTCTCGTTTGGAAGTAGGTTTGAGACACATTAATTGTTACATTTGTTTGCGATTGAAGTTTATTTTTTTTTATTCATGGGAATGGTGCTAACGCAGAGGCATGTGAATATATCGTTGGATTCGTGGGCGCACGGCTGTCCTCCCCTATATTTAGATTTGTAATGAAGTCACGGTACAAAATAAACTTTTGGGGTATCGAACTTGAGCTACTTAACTTGAAAGATTATAGTTAAATGAAAATGGGTGTAGGGAAATTAACGGTTATGACAAATAAAACGATAGATTGTGTAATATTGACATCGAGAACTTTTGTGGAAAATTGGTATTAAAAAGAAATGCATGTCAAGTGATAAATCCTTCAATCAGACATATTAAAATTCTTCCTTGGTAATTTGGGGCAATTATTTACCTTGGAATGATATGTGAAAAGAACTAATTTCGTAATTAACATCGTTATTATTATTATTATTACTGTTTGAAAATTATTATAATAAAATGTATTAAAGTATAATAATTACTGATTTATTACAAAATTATTATATACATTTGAGAACTTTAAAAAAAGTGAAAATATATTTAGCAATGTAACAAGTTTGGAATATCTTTGAAAATAATTATGTAAATGTTTTCGCAAATTTGTTAAACAGAATCTTTTAAACGAAAACCATTCGTGTATCTTCATTATTTTAGTACCAGCTTCTGTAATTAGAAAATACTAAAAACATTTAAATTTAGTGATAATCTTTATCTAAACCTTGCGTGGTTTAATTAAAGATATCTAGCTTATTACTTTCATTGCGGAAATTAAAATTAGAACTATCGTTCCTATTAGGCTAACAATTAAGAATTTCAAGTGAACAATTTACAATTTACGAAACACATATCTATGTAACTTAATGCACTCGTAAATATCTTCGAAATAAACTGCCTAATAAATAAAGATTATTAAAACAACTTTTAAATACTCATCTTATAATTTGTACTTTGATATTTTCTCGGTTTTATGCGAGATTTTTATAATGTACACTTTCATTTTTATTTCTCACGATAAAAAAAATAGCAATCTTAATTCTTTATAATCCCAGCTATAATTCCTTTACAACATACAATTATTCTTTCTTTTTGAATGACTGCGTAGCACATTTTTAAATTTGTTATCATTTCGTTACATACTTTTAGCATGCATACAAAGGTTTTTATATTATATTTATTAAGTTTCAATACTTATAGTCGATCTGATATTTGTAGAATGTAATTTAAACTGAAAAATATATCCCGTTGTTCTCAGATTTTTATTACTGTATTTTGAAATCAAGAAATAAGGAAAACATTCTTTAAATTCTTCGATTACAAACAGTCAACCTTTTTAATTTTATTAAGATAAATTTAATGTTAAACGTTTGACTCCGATAATACTACTCATCTTTACTAATTAGTTCATATATTATAACTGAGTACTTCTTTGATAATATAAGATAGATTAAGAATTATTTGATTACGTGTATATTCATATTTTATTTTAACTTGTGCTGTGTAAATTATAAGTGCTTTTGATTTATAAAATTTAAAAGTAATTCGGAATAATATTATCAAGAACTATTATGTAATTTTGCCAATTACTGAACAATTTTAAAAATAGCTTCATTTAAAAAAAAAAGAAGTTTGTGACCACCAATAAAACACCAACATTTTTTTGTGAAGTATAAAGTTAATTGTAGGGTTCAACTCAGGAAACTTGAGAGTCCTCTCCATATTTAGTCTCTCTTTTATAGAAGACCGCGTTAACTAAGATAATAATATAGTTTTAGATGAGCCGTAATAGAAGTTAAGACGATTCAGTACAGAAATGTGCTGAGTTGTGGTTTCCAGAATCTTAGCAAAGCTGTTTTTACACGTTGTAAAATAAAATTTATAGACTTTTGGCATAACAACAACGACAATCTGATTTGATACGTCAGATGTCAGATTTGGAGTGGAACCGGTAAAATCTTGCATCTCGAAGAGAATTACTCCTTGTTCAACTCATGTGATGTTTACCAACGTAAACTAATCTCCGCTACCGTTACGACGATATTACACTCAAACTCTAATTCTCGTTCACAGTATTTGTACATCCGAACAATCGAACGAAACCTATAACGATAATGGAATCGTTTCATCTTATCTCCGTACTTTCGAAAGATATATATATTTATTATATTTACAAATTATCCAGTGCAAGGCTTGAGCTACGCGCGCATGCGCGTGATTGAAGCTGATTCTTTTATCGAGTCTGAGAATCTGCAAACGTATATACGTTATATATAAGCAAGTCTCGTGATCTGCGAGCACTTGAACTGGCAATTTTCAGTAATCAATCCTCGCTGGTACTTCAAAGAAGAGGTACAAACATCACGATTGCACGCAAAATTTATATATATAATCATACATTTTTTATTCTCAATTATTGCTCGGATATAGATATCGGCCGTTTTCACTTGCATATCAGCACTTATTATCGGTCTCACCTACGACAGATAAGCCATCGCGATGCGATTAGACGACAAAGACGAAGAAAAAGAGTATATGGCTCTGTTGGGTGCGAAGTTCTAGAGGTGTTTGTCATCTTCACGTGCGTTATCATTTCGCGCTGAGCACGCCGATCGCTTTGGCTGGCCCAGCCTCTACTATATATATATCAGCTTATCGAGTGACTGGTGCGCACGCTTCTATTTGCTAGTGCGCGCACCTCCGCGACACCTTATTCCAAAGCACGTTATCATACCAGAACGGTCAGACAAGCCTCAATGGACAGTCTTATATGTGCTGTTCGACGTGGCATTTTTCATTACGCGTATATACTTAGAGAAGTAAAGATCTCATGCGAGAGAGGGGAAAGAAGAAAAAAAGTACAGTTGAGTTGAAAACTTTGCTATAGCATGCGCATACTCACCGCGAAGTTGATGGGCTGGAGATGGATCCAGAGGTACTGGGGAATGTCTCGTAGTTTCTGGTCATCTTTCGTTTTGGACAATCTCGTATATATTCGATGCAAGAGTCTGCGTTTAGCACGCGCATGCTCTCACGGTATTAGTTAGTTTGAGGCCGGCATACGAACGCTCAGATTAAATTGTTTCGCTGCCCTTATCTGGCCACCGTCACGAGTCTTTATACTATCAAAGCCAAGTCATGTGCCACACGCTGTATTTCTTTTTATTTTTCATATATATATATAGCCAGAGACTGGTGTGTGTATATACGTATAGCCAAATGCGATGCTGCTGCACTCTAGTTATTTATCGAAGCTGGACTCACGCGCTCACATACACTATAGATTGAGATGAAGCGATTTCGAGAGAGCGCGTGACTTCCACCCGCACGTATATTTTATTTATACACGAGCGAGTGGACGCATCGACGCGCATGTTTGCATTTTACCTCGGGCCTTGTGTACACCTATGCAGTTGTCGTATTTGTCAATCGGCTCGGTTGTTGTCTGCGTACACATATATAGGTTAGTGACTATACTCAAATGCAACGTATTTTTGTTGCGTTATTTTTTTATGTTGGGTAAAACAATTTTTGTTAGATGCTGATACGCGAATTTTTAAAAGCGTTAGTGTGCTTGTTTTTAGTTTAATTATGATTCTTTAGACTTTTTTAAGCCCTGAAAAAATGCATAATAATAAATAGAACAATTGTCTAATAATGAATTGTGTTTAATCTCATTTGTTTAAAAGTTTATAGTCTAGATTAGTATGTAGTATATGTCGTAGATCTTAATCTTAATTGTAACAAAATTTATAAAATAAAAATATTAATCACATATGTTTTAGAAAGCAAATCATCACAGATGGCGCAAGTAGACATTATTCAATGTAATAGTTCAATATGTTTTGTTTAATCATACTCAATTGGTAGAATATATAAGTTTAAGTTGGCTACGAAAACTGAGTTTTATTGATGATTCCTCATAAGTAATTATAGTAATAAATTGTAATATAGTTAACATTCAAAATACATGAATTGGTATTAAATTATATTTTCGTATATAACTACTTTACTTTATTTTTTAGAGTTTTTAAAAAATGTACGTATTTATTAAAAAGAATATTTTAAATTAAAAAAATTCTGTATAAACATATTTTATAAAGAAGAGTACTCACATATATCTGTAAAAAAGAGTTCAAGTTATTTGGTATCATTTGAAAATAAGTAAGTATGCGAAATTGGTAGTGTTGACATATAGTTAATAAGTTAATTGACGTGACATAAAGAAAGTAAAACGTCACTTCGTAAAGAAACTCTTGATGTTGTGTACAAGAAAAATTATCCTCAAACTTATTTGTCGATGTTGCGAAAATAAAACTCAATAAATTAATGAAAGATTATAGTACTCTTTTATAAATAGAATACACAGAATTTGAGCGTTTTTACACCACTTAAGCAAGTCACGAGTGCGAGTCATAAATTTCACTCATTTTGCAACAATCTAATTAAAGCTGCCTGCAGAGCAATATTTGAAAAGTAACCTGGAATGATTTTTTTCAATTATATTTATCTAAACACCTTGAGACCAACTCACATGACAATGTATCATCATAAATTTAACTGCCGTAAGACCAATAAACAAAAGGATCGAGGAAAATGACAACACATTGATTTTACGAATCCTGCATTTTTACAATATTCAGAATATATTTGTACTATTTAAGATTTTTTTTATGAAAACTATTATATGTGTGTCATATTTATTATATAGATGTATAAATCATTACTTTAAAGCAATGAGCATCAAATATTTTGGTAAAACTGAAATTCTATTCAGTTTTTCTTCGTTAGTTTCTCGTATGATGACGACAAATTGTAATTGTATTCTTTGTAAATAAAAAATTTTATTCACTTCTTTGGGCGGGGTCAACAAATTTTTTTTTATGTCATTTTTGAGTGGCTATTTCATTGTTGAATTTGAATACTAACCATGGACTCGCAGAGAGTATAATTAAGGATATCAGTATACTATGTTCCAATAAAATTGATTATGATTAATTTGAGTTAATTGATTATGATGAATTAATAACATTTTTGGACTTTCAGATGTTCATCCCTTAATAAATATTCCTCTGTAAATTTATATTCTCAGAAAGAAAGTAAAAAATGATACAGAAAACTACCAGTGATCATTTTAAAGATGAATCATTCATTGAACGAACAATTGTTACGTGTGTCACATCGCAAACTACCACTTTAGTATAACGCACTTAAGACATAATTACGAATGAGGCATACTTCCGTAGGATCACAGTTTGTTGCAGACATTGTAATAAATATGAAATTAGTAAATAAAACAATATATTTAACAATTCTAAATAGTTAAAGCATGATAGTAGTAGAATATTCCAAAATGTGGTCGTTGAAAAATTAAAATGTAAAAATATATAAAGGTTTTTATAAAAGGTTTCAAATGTATATGTACAAATTTATAAATATTTAACATTTTTTTCATTTTGAAGTGGATATTTAATATGCAAGATTTATATATTTTTATGTAACAATAATACAAAAATTTAAAATAATATTTATCAATTTATCTGTGACCTTTCTCACTTCATAACAAATTACGGTGCATTAAAAAAATAGCGAAAAATAGTTATCTAACTTCTGTAAATTCTGTGTTAATCAATATCAACGGGAACAGTTGTCGGACAAGTTTTCAATGAGCGGAAAAACACATTCGCATATTTTGCTGAGCTGAAATTCCTTTGTCTTCATTATTTTGACGATGCATTATTCTACACTATCATAAAAAAACTATAACTTTTAATCTGTAGCATTCAGAAAGGACGTGAGCTCCGTACGATCACTTCTGAGAAATTGTTGTACCTATTAACTAACAAACAAATTAAAACCTTTTTTATGAGATAGTTTCTTCACAAAAAAACAAAGTCACAAGGAAAATATTTCTACGTAAATTGTTCTAATCTAAAGACTTTCTTAAATAACTACTGCATGCTATTTTTCATTCTTTTCAAATTATAATTTTTTAACAGAATTTTTAAATATCGAAGAACAATATGAAAAATTATGCTAAAAAGAGAGAGAATTGCATAGCACAATAACGTGTTGTGTTTGTATATTCTAAAGTAATGCTGTTAAGAATCGATAGACCATTGAATATTTTTTACATTCTGGTAAATAGTTGCTGGCAATAGTTCATTTGGTAATATAAAATCAATATAGAAACTATCTATTTACTAGTTTAGTGTCTGTTTGAATATATGAGTTTGTATTAAGGACTCAGAATCGGTATCTACTATCCGATTAAGTTTCCATGCCAACTGAACTAAAAAAGTTATCGATATAATAATTAATCGATAATTGATTTTAGTTAATATTACAATTTACCAAGTCAATTTAGATTTACTTACATTAAATCAGCTTATTTTTAAATTAGTATCTGATTCAATAAACTTAAGTCACATGTGAATGATACATTTGTTTCGTAGAAAAATTTAGCTATCCGCGGGACGTCCATTCTAAAACTATAAAAGTTGAATACAATGATACTTACAATTGCATCTAAAAACTGTTTAAAGTTAAAGAAATTTTCGTATGCTTGGTTTGAGGGGTTCGTCTTATTGACCTTGTTAAGTATTATTATTTTAAATAGAGTAATTTATATTAATTTGACATATTGAAAAAAGATGTTTCACAGGCTTGCATATATTTCTACTTCCTAAAAATATCGTATTTACATTTTTAATGTGAATTTCGGTTCCTTATATAATTTATATGTGACAATAAAATATAAATATCATCAAAAAATTTGGCATTGATGTAAATTCGTATTTGTATTTTATACATTAGTTTTATTGCGAGTGGGTAAGGTATAATTGGTGTGATACGATTAATTATTGTCAGAGAAAATTTAAAAAAAAAGAAAGAATACATTAATTTGAGGAAGCTTTGTACCAATCTATTGCCAGAAAAATTTTAATGATCATACCATGAGCTACTTTTTTAAATTATTTTTTCTGTTCTCCGGCCGGAAAGCGCCAACTTCCCGGCCGCTACGCGAACCGAAGTTGTCGCTTTCCGGCATTATCGAGCTGAAAAATAGTATACACACCTTGGCTATAGTAAAAAAGAAAGTCTCAGATCACATGTTTGTCTACCTCGGCTTCGCCTCGGCCGATAATTTCATGTAATCTGAGACATTTCATATTTTACTGGCCTATAGATATATAATATACTATTTAGTACTTGTGTGTAAATCTTTAAACATGAAATATTAATTTTTAGTTATAATGAGCGCAAAATTAAATTATCAAACTAAGTAATTATGTACATATTTGAAAGCATTTTAAAAAAATCTAATAGAAATATTTCATAAAAAAATAAATCGTGTCTTATTGTACGTTTTCACATATTTAGGTAAATCTTTATATCTTTTAATGTTTTTCTAGATCAAAGTACAAAGTATCAAATAGTAAATTAACTAATAATGTTTACACAAATGAAAGACAGCAGTTCACCAGACAGTATACACTTAAAAACATATGCGTCACTCAATCTTCGAGGCGGTCAGGGGAGACATCATGGCGCCTTGGGAATTCTAATCGAATGTAAACGCTGCGCCTATACATGTAGTTGATCGAGATGGAATATGATGGCTTCAGAATGCAGGTTATGATCGATGTTACGTCATGGAGAGCATGACGAAGGAAGAGATAAAAATGAGAATCAAGAAGTGCGTCAAAATACATTTATCTCCGACGCTTGGGAGCATTGACGTTTATCAACATGAGAGCTTTGTGCATGAGCAGAAATCGTGGACGATAGAGTTGATAATTATTTGCTAGCATTGCTATCGATGACAATTAGCGATAATATGGAAGTGTTATACTCCCCTG
>JAYJLV010000022.1:925078-945140 GCA_036873485.1 Torymus texanus | reverse complement strand
TACAATTTTAGATTGCCATCGTCGCGCTTTTTAATATGTTCAGTATGCCTAGAAATGTCACGAAAATAGAAATATTCTTGATTAATTAAGTAATAAGAATTCGTTGAACAATTGCTAATTTTGTAATTTATTGATTCGTTTCATAATCCTACATAAAAAAGAGATTGACTTGAGATTGTCACCTCTAATGATTGCGATTGGTCGATTTCAAATGTACATGTAAAATTTAATTGGTACGTGATAGGACGCGCGCAGCGCGCATTGACACTGCTATAATTAAATTAAAGAAATTGCGCGAAAATGAACGAGAACATCACTATTAGATAAGTCCCAGCATAATGATATAAGTCCATACTTCTTTGAGTTTTTAACACATCACAAAATGTATAACTTACTCATTCGTTTCTTCCGATTTTACATATATATATATATATATATATATATATATATATGTTTGAACATTAACACCCTTTTCTCAGAAACTTGAAAAGTGGACTTATGTGGTTATGCCTCGAAGCCACATATATTATTCACTTAGGTATTTAATTTTAGCTGATTTATAGTTTTTCGGATAGAGGTTATAATTATTGACGTAGTAATTTTAAAATTTGCTATAAAAATTATTTTGATCTTACGAAAACAGGAAAATTACTTATTTACTAAATATTTAATTTATATTCTCTCTTCTTTATGATCTTATATCTTTCACATGATATATTACAATATTTGTGAATATATTACTTATATATTATCACGAATTCCAGCGATAAAATTTACGATGTATGGAGAAAAAAATCACGACGGCCAAACCGTATACAATTATGTCTTTGTTGTTTAGGTTTTCATGTAAACAAATCGATAAAGTGATGTTATCTATATTTCGTGATTTTGATTATGGCATATATGGGTATAAAATGTACTAACTTTATAGTTTCTGAATTCTATTAAAATGAATATTAAATTTAAATAATTCTAATTTGACAACATTTTATAATTTATTGAAACAATTTTATGTGACAGACATTCAGGTTGCCTTTTATCACAATAAACTAAAATGGATTATGCTAGCAGTGTAATATCTATAAAAAAGTTTGTTAGACAACTTCGTGTGAGTCTGTCAATCTCCAGCTATTTTAGTGTTTCTTGTTTCTTACTTCCAGATCAGAAATAGAACAGAATGGTTAGTCACCAATAAAAACTACTTGTTCTATTTTAAACTTCTTAATTTTCTGAAATATTATTTTTAATGTTAATTATGATTTTATTCTTAAAAGTCATCGACAAGAATTAAAAATAATGATCATAAAAAAGCAAAATTTCACATAGATGAAAATACTGTTTAAGGGCATGCTGCGTCAATGCTGGATGTTAAAAGCCAACCGCGGCAATTGCTATTACCTTTGCAGCAGCAGAGTCTTAGAACAATTAGTTTCTCATCTGGCTTCAATCAAAAGTCTATCTTTGCCTATAGACCGATGAAATTCGTGCTCACGTACGTGAGATGATTATATCGTATGATTCATTAAATAAATTAAATTTGAACTAAAAAAAATTACTTGCACTAAAACATATTAACAATAAAGGAGAATCCACTCAAGAACGTGCCTACAAATTAATATAATCCTTGTTTACTCGCTGTTGCCTGACAATAAAGCTATCCAGTTGCATCATATACACACACACACACACACGTGTGTGCCTAAGCTTTTCGAAAGGAGTGGTAGGGATAGGAAAAGCCTGCTGGAAAGCCTCGCATCGTGGATAAAGCGTCTAATTTAATTTCAGTCCCCGCGGGTGTGTTATGCTCACGCGCGCGTGCGCGCGTCGGGGCGCTATATATATATATATATATATATATGTGTATATATAATACACAGTATGCCTGTCGCGCTAAGCACGTGACTAACGCGTGGTCGAGACATGTGCTCGATACCACGCTTACAAACCGAGTATGTTGTCTATATGTATATCGGTTCCACGTCTACTGGGTGTTTCGCAAAAAGTTGATGCTAGGCTCGGAAAATTGCGAAAAGTCCGGCCGCTCGCGAATATCTGTACGTAATCTCGTTAAGCGAAGATGATTTTGGAAAAACTTACTGATGCTATTTTCATTTTTAGCAAAAATTATAATTTCAAGTATATAAGTTTTTATCAAATTACAAGTTGCATTAATAATAAAAGTATACTTTATTATTCTCTAAAGTTGAATTAGTGAAAAAATCACTAAAGATTAGTTAAAATTGCTCCACCGAAATATTAGTGAATATTCACTAATGAAATAGTAAATATTCACTAATTTTTAGTGGAAGTATATGGAAATATCTACTAATTAAATAAGAATAGTTTCACTATTTTAAATAGTTAATATTTTCACTAAAGATTAGTTAATATTTACTATTTCATCAGTGAATATTCACTCATGTTTCGGTGGAGCAATTTTAACTAATCTATAGTGGTTTTTCACTAATTCAATTTTAGAGAGTAGGTAATTGAATTATTTTTTTAATATCTGAAACATTGATTCAGCGCTACATTATTATACAAGATAAAAAATTAATAATGTAAAAGTCATTATTGTTGACAATCAAAATATAACAATTGTTTCAATATGTATGTCAATCATTGAAATGAGCAAATTGCGTAATATCTTATAGACATTCATTTTACTTTAAAAGTATATATAGTTGACCGTTACATAATTTTATCAAAGGCAATTTTAGTAATTTTATGGACAATTTCGCTTGCGTGTCAATTGTTGATACATACATGCACGAATTATGTTGTAGAAGTGAATCTCTGTTTAATTACGTTATCCTTACAATGTTCATGTATAATTAATGTTTCTAACAATTGTTAGATGTAGAATAATGAAAAATGTATTAAAGTATGTATAGCGTTGTTTTAAATTATTTTTTTTATTGAATCAGTAAATGACAATTCTTTACTCTGCGAAGTTATAATTTTTTTGGTCAAATATTTTCCGCAATTTAATCGCATGGCAAATGAGGATATATACAGACTTCTCAAATAAAGAAATATTTACCTTGTACACCGTAGCATTCGTTACTATCCGAAAAGTAATTACATCCGCATGACATAATTAGATGACAAAGATAAATGTACTAAATTCTTTATATAGCTTTTACTTTATTAATAAACTTAAATAGATACATTTTATTAAAAAGTATATAATAATGAATTAACAAGCACAAAATTATAAGTTTCAATATTAAAAAGCTTGAAAGCAGTCGCTTAAATTGTGTAAATAATTACTTCACATATATTTAAGGACGAAAATTATCGTATTATTTCACTTTTTAATGTTTTTAATTTTAGCAAAAATGTTGATAAATCTTCAAATGATGATTACTTAATTATATATTTAGTTTATTACAAGTTAATCACTTAAGTTATTCCAAAGTTAGACAATCATGGTTAGATATTTATAAACAGAAAAATAATCATTGAGCAAAGTATATGAAAAATAGCCTTTTTATGACACATGATACGTGTGAGCGAGTTTCTGGCAATTGCATGCGAACGGGTGTGCCTTTACACAGAAACAGCGGCACTTACGGTCGTTAGCGGTTTACGCACAATTTCATTCATCGCGCGCGCAAAAGTTTCGCGGATCTCACAGCACGCTAATGCGCTTCTACTATCATTCCAACACTTGTCACGAGTATTTATGAAGTCATGAGCAGCATCGTTTGAGCTTGTTTACGTGGCTAGAGGCTTCTGCATTCAGGTTTCTCTCGTATCAATTACTAAAGAGGCATTGGCATTACGTCGTGGTTTTTATCGCATTCTGTCACGTGAATTATTTCTTGCCTTTATTTTTTACATTCATTTCCACTTTCTGCTTAGCATGGAAAATTCGATCGTCAATATATGAATGATTAAGTAGATGTAGAAGTTTGTAGCTTTAAATGTAACAGTTTTTTATTCCCCGTATAAAATTTATTTTTAGTATGTTGTTTGTAAACATTTATTATTTTAACAGCTGGTAAAATCTGTATGTAATATATAAATTAGGGAACCTAATATCTCAATATAAAGAAAATTAACTTTATTTACTGAGCAATTTTACGTTTAACACGGTCTGTGCACATACCTATACTGACTCATAGTATTTGCTCAAATTAAAAGCATATAATGGGTGGACTGTCACAAACGATTATTACTTATTTTCCTATTTTTCGCTCTTGAAAATTTTTCTTGTCGTTTTATCTACTTTACACTTAATCTTTACGCAAGCTTATAAATGAGCGGTCTCAGCAAACAAACCGTGGGATCATGTGCGTATCGAAAGATTTTCGATTTTCGCTGATAGCGTGCTTTTTTGAAACTCTCCCTGTGATGATGTGTAAGTATACAACGTGTAATTAATTTCAGTAGCACCGTTAGCGCGTGGAAAACCACTTCCGCAGTAGTCTAGACTTAGCGATACCATGTGTACGGCCTCCCAGACCTTGACATTCGTTCCGTCCATTAGTCGCCTAGCTGTGAGCTGGTTCAATATAAAATAGCAATCGCCTCTTGTTGATTTTTAAACTTGTCACTTGACAGAATTGGTTTTAAATCAACTAGATTTAGTACTTCTGATTCCGTAAAAGTTATAGAGGTTATTTTCATGTTCATAACAAGAATTTATTGAACAAATAATAAAAGACAAATTTATTTTTAGTTTGCCAAATTCGTTTTTTAAAAAATTTTTTTTTTATTTACATTATTCTTGCGAAATTCAAAAAATTGAAATATACTGTTTTCTTTCTAAGGATTTATAAACTTTTATTTTTGCATTATTAAGTTTTTAAAAATACAGATGTACAGTGATTGTAAAACTTTGAATTAACATCATTTTGTTAGTATCAAGTAAGTAAAAGTTATGTTTCTCTAAATTAATTTCTTTTGTTAATATTTTATATATCATGTATTGTATAGGACTCTTTCAGAAAGAATTCTGAATCTTATAGAAGTAAATATTTAAAAAAAAAAATTATATTTAAAAATTATGATAAATATCAACAAAGATAACAATGTTATGTATAATCATTTTCAGACTTATAGAATGAGGAAAAACAATTTGCAAACTTGTGCTTCCTCTTTTTTTTTCTTTACTTTTTAAAGTCTGTAAAAGTGTAAAAGATAAAGAAGTATATGGATTTTTTCTAGAATTCCTCATACATTTCTTGTTTGTATAAATAATTATTTTTGTAATGTAATAAAAATTCATGTAATTTTTTATCTTTAAGTGATTATTATATATTTTTGCAAATCATCTTTATACTAAAAAAAAACTATAAAAATAACGTCATATTCTTTGGCATCATAGTTTTTTTTGTTGAAAAAAGTAAAACCGTAAAATTATTTCTTCGGTACTTGAATTTTATGATGAATGTATCGTAAATAAATAATATTTTTAATAAGTAAAAAAGGAACATATAACATTGTTTTTATCCCACATTTTTTAATAGTCATAATTTAACTTATTACCATATATTTGTGTTAACGAATAAATAGTATGTTAAAATACTCGTGCATTTAAAATTAATTTCGGTCTAATAGTTAGAACATTAATTATTTAATGATAAAAACAAATAAATTTTTAATAAGCACTCACAAGTGTTACTGGAAAAACTGTATTAACAGTTTAATGCAGTTGTTTTTACTGTTAATAGCTTAGAGCTTTTTACGACCTTCTTCAATTATTCTCGACGGAATGAATGCGCGTAAGGAATGAGAAATAAAAACAGCAATCCTTTCCTTAAGGCAGGTCATGCATCAACAGCGTGCAAGCGCTACATTGCGAAATTTCCTTACCGATTGTCCATGAATATTGACTTGTTCTCCTTACACGAGAGAGTAGAAGTTATTATCATTCTGACCGTGAATCCCTCGAATAAGGTAACTAAGCCGTGGATATACAAATAATACTACATTTTTTAAGAGCTTTCTAAGATATTGGTTAACCAATACTCTTTCAGTTATCAAATATTTATAATTGGATATAGTAATATAACATATAGCACGAATTATATTACGTTTTATAAAGTATATGAAATGTTCTCACTTGAAGACACAAAGTACGTTAAAATTATGAATCTTGTTGTAAATACAACATTAAGGCATATTATTTTTTTTATTAATCTTATGAATTTGTTATAAAAATAAACAATTAATATTGATTAAATAAATCTTTCGGTTCACGTGTAAATATTGGTAAACTTATTGAGCCTTTGACTTCAAATATATTAAAAATTAAAAGAATACTTATTATAAACGAGACCTATTTAAATCGGGAAAATCACTACAAAAATACTTGAAAAATCTAAAATTTATATGCACATTTTTTAATTTATGACTTATTTGTCATAAAAACTTATAATACGTGAGTATGTTTTAAAATACAGCAACTCACGATGTTTTCGTAAAATTTAAATAAATATTCAGGCTGACGCATATTGAAGGACTAAGTTACATATATATTATCTTATAAATTGTATTTTATATTTGGTATAAAGTAAATAGTACTGGTAGAGGAAGTGGCGCAGTCTTTGATAAGTAAAGTGTACTTATAAAGAACAACTCATAGCAATCTTGTCGGTAAAGAAGAAATTCATTGGTTCACTTCTAGTTCTAGAAATTATACTTTAACTATTATTATTTACTTACATCTAGGGATATATATATATATATTATTAAATGTGATTAAATTCTTCAGATTACAATAGAGGTGAATAAAATCTTCAATCTTAAATTAACATATATCTACATTATAAGATATTAATTTTAATGGAGTACGAATATGAAAAAAATTAATAAAAACTCATATTTATCGGTTACATTTTCAGAAATTGTTTTTAATTTTCATACAATATTTTGAATGGTAAATACCGTGATCGAGAATAATAATTTATAAATTAGTATTCTTTGGAAATAAACGCATATACCATATAATTTTTCTAATATTTATATATGATTATAAACTAATATTATATGAAAATCAGTTATTGAAAATTTGTAGAATAATCCGTGAATATCTATAAACATTGAATTAATTAACTACGAGAAAAAATAAAATGGCAATAATGAAGTTTAAATATTAGATAAATAAAAATATTAATATGTTTAATAACTATTACACGGTTAAAGTACCAATGACTTTCATTGCATCAGCCAGATTTGAAATTATCATACTACACATTAAATTTCGTATTATCTTGATTTTGATAAATAAGAATCTTTTATATCAAGGAAAATCGATTTAGTCGATTGGACGGCCACAGTCACGTTTTTTATTACCACGCGTGTCACGAGCCCTCGTGTTCGACTGACTCGGAAGCCTAAACAATTCCACGTGCTCCACCAGTGCCGTAGGGTTTCAGTGAAACGTTTGCGGCTCTAAGGAGATTACAAGCTGCTGCCTTTTAAGGTCAAGAGTCAGGCAGTCAAGCGGCATTCGTCATTCGGAAGTGCTGCATGAATGATGGATTTCACCCATAAACGCGTTTACCAAATACTCACCTCCATTCTCAGATTTGAAGACGAAGACATCGAGTCGATAGAGGAAAATGCACCAGACGACGAGGATTAGTGCCGCGTATTGAAGAAAGTCGTGTTTATGTGTTAGAATTGCTCCGCGAAGAAAGATCTCGTTTCTCAGTATGAGAAATATTGAAACTAAAACAACTAAAAAAATTAAAATATCGTTAAAGATTAAATTCAGTTAATATCATCGCATTGTTTACGAAGTGTAACACAATGTATGCCTATCGGAGATCATTTTCTAATAACAATCTAAATAGTTTAAAATTAAACGTAATTGAAAATCTATTAGATCAAAATGTTCCAACATTAAAACCTTCAAAATCTACAATCTTTCAAGTGAGTTTCACGAGAATCAATTGTATATTCTCAGAAAAGCATACCATTAATAAATTTCTTTCTAATTTGAGGTAAAGTGATTTAATATTTTTGCTACATTTTTTTGTTCACAGAAAGATGAAGGAACACAAATATCTAATGATGCGTGCATCAATAAACCACGCGTGAACGATGATAATGTTGATTACTATCCGAACATTGATACATCGATATGGATGCGCTCATGTGAGCAAGAAGTGATTGAGCCGATCACGGGAACTGCTTCCGGATGCATACCAGGCTGGCTGAAAGGGACGCTTTTGCGCAACGGACCAGGATGCCTTAAAGTTGGCGAGTATAGATTTGATCACCTGTTTGACAGTTCTGCTTTACTACACAGGTGAAGTGTTCACACTTGATTCTATGCTTAAAAATCTATTTATAAATTTGTATTTTCTGCAGATTTTATAATTCGTTATTATTTTTCGATTATAGGTTCGAAATAAAGAATGGAAAAGTTACATACCAAAGCCGTTTCATTCAAACAGACGTATTTAAGAAAAACCAAGCCGCAAAGAGAATTGTTACAACAGAGTTCGGTACTAGATCAGTGCCAGATCCTTGTCAAAGTATATTTGAAAGGTATATATTTTTCAATTATATTTGGGCGACTAGTTTCTTGTTCTTAGTAGTATATTATATATATTGGAGTCAAATTACTATTGTAGAATATCTTATTGTCTAATACATTTTATGCATTATTTTAAATCAAAGATCAATAAAATTAAATAAATGATAATAAACTTCGAAAGTTATTTTTGAGACCTTATTTTGTTTTCTAGACTGAATTAAAATGAATTAAAATTCTTTTCAAAATTTCAACAGGTTCTATATAAAGTTTAAAAAGAACATTTAGCTAGTAAAATTTTTCTTCAGCTTTTCTTTTAATTAAAAATAAAAACGGTTTATTTTTGGTGTTGTATGTATGATGAACGTTTCAAAATCAATTAATTGTTGTTAACTTAATTCTATATACACTTCTTTGTAAAACCTGTCAAATATTATAAAAAATTTTTAATGTTCAATTACAGAGTGGCAGCTGCCTTTAATCCTCTTGAAAGTTTATCGGATAATTCGATGATATCTGTTTATCCATTTTCTGACGAATACTACACATTTACGGAATCTCCAGTTATACATCGCATTGATCCTAAGTCCTTGGAAACCTTACACAAGGTAATACATTTAATTCTGTATAATCTCCATAAAAGTAATCTCTTTTATTTCAAATAAGATTTTAGAAACTAAAAACGCAACCATATAGATATTTTTATGAATGTCACGAATACCGTATTATTTATAGATAGAGTTTTTATTTTCTTATTTTCTTCTTTTTATTACGTGTAAAGTTTTAATATCGTAGTTGTCGATACAAACGATATTTTATTTTATATATTAAAATATTAATGTATTCACTTCCAAGGTAAATGTTGCTGATTACGTCAATATAGTTAGTCATACATCACATCCACATGTAATGAACGACGGAACTGTTTATAATCTGGGATTAAGCATAACGAAAAAAGGTCCTGCTTATAGTATAGTCAAATTTTCACCCAGCATTGTAACAAGAGGTAAAATAGTTTTATTTAAATAATATTTAAATAAAATGTTTTTATCTAGGATTGGTTTAGACAATATTCGTTTATGTTACAGAAAATGGATCAAAGAAAAGAAAATTATCGATGTTCGACGAAGCAAGAATTGTATCTACAGTTCCGTCAAGATGGATATTAAATCCATCTTATATGCATACGTTCGGGATCACTGAAAATTATTTTATTATCGTAGAACAACCGCTAGCTGTAGCTTTACTAACAATGGCAGCAAATCAATTTAAAAATGAACCTATGTGTTCTTGTTTGAAGTGGCATGGAAATGAAAATGTGAGTTGTATACACGCAATAAGAATTTTTTAATTAAAGTAACAAGATGATTTCATTATATTCTGATAATTTTAGACTCACATTCATCTCATATCTCGAGACTCTGGAAAAGTTGTCAAAACATTTGTGGCTGAGGCTTTTTTTTATCTGCATATTATTAATCAGTATGAAACCAAAGATCAGAATTATGTTGTGCTAGACATATGCTGTTATCGTGATGCGAAAATGTTAGATTGCATGTATATCGAAGTGATGCAGGTATTAATTACTATTATTACTATTGTATTTAAATTAAACTAGATTAAAGTAAAGATATTTTATTTTTGTATTATAATGCTCTTTTGAAAGTTGTTAATATTTTTTATATCTAATATTTTAGAATATGCATCAAAATCCGGATTACTCAAGACTATTTCGTGGAAGACCTCTTCGATTTGTTTTGCCCTTGAAAAAGCCAGACTCTAAGACTTCACCCGACGTTAATTTAATTACTATTGATAATGTGTATCAGAAATTGGATACGTTTAAAGATCGGTTGGATAATAAAAGATCAAAGAATGAAAAACCTGATAGCGATTATAATAACAATAATAATAGTAATAATAATAACAACAAGAAAAATCTTCTTCAAAGAAAAGCAGCAGCCTTTAGACTATCGAATGGTAATGTTTTTGTAAAACCAGAACTTCTTTGTGATCTAGGATGCGAAACACCTCGTATCAATAATGAAGCTCATCTTGGAAAGGAGTATCGATACTTTTATGCCATATCAAGTGATGTTGATATAGAAAATCCGGGAACGGTATAACATTATTATCTTCATCATTATTAATTAAATTTATGTTCGGTAATTTAATGAATATTATTTATTTTAGCTTATAAAGGTTGATACGAAAAATAAGACAAAGAAAGTTTGGTGTGATAAAGGCATTTTTCCAAGTGAACCAATTTTTGTACCTCACCCCAATGCAAAGGTATAATAAATTTTATCAACGAATTCCAAAAAAATGTTGACAAAAATATACGGGATAAATAAAATTCTAAAATGAGTTTATCACATTTTTAGAGCGAGGATGATGGCGTTGTTCTCAGTGCACTTGTCTGGGGTCAAGAACGTGAAACAGAAGTCGGGCTTTTGGTTTTAGATGCAGCCACCTTCGAGGAGATTGCTCGCGTCACTTTTGATACTCCTGGTCCGGTGCCAAAATGTCTGCACGGATGGTTCACTAGTGTTGTCTCATAAGCCCACGTTTTCGTCAGAATAGAAAAAATCATATTTTTTTATCACCTAATGGTATTATAATCCAGAACACATTGGTTGTATATATGTGGAGAATTTTAATTAATCATGGCATAAACGTATGATACGATCAATGTGCTTCGTTGCAAATGTGATAATTTGTATTTTACACGCTTCATAGAAATTTTGTGAAATTTTATGTTCCTATATATTTGGACTGTTAATATTTTTGAATATTATATGTATGACATAAATATAATGATTAATTAACAGAACAATATAGATATGAAAGGCAGAAGAATCTTTTTTCATATTATACATATAGCATGTGAAATTTATATTTTTATAAATGATAATATTTTCATAATTTTGCTATTCACTCATCTACTTCTTTTGTAACAAATAATGTAATAAATGTATATATAAAAATCTGTATAATAAACAGAATTAAGAAAGTACTCGTTTTTTTTCTTAAACTGACGTCTCGTTGCAGTCAACATGCCAATCCCCCTACCCCTCACTCTATAAACGAAGTTTTTACATTATAGACACGACCGCACTTCTCAGGATAATCTTATATTTTCACCAAATAAAAAAAAAAAATACAACACTTCAAATACTAATAATAAAAAAAAGTTTTGTTTTATTATCTACAACTTGTGTAAACTATAAAATCCTGTGTGGTATTGCCAACAATCGTTCACTTTGGACGTTATTAGACGTTTAAAACTGATTTTATGAGCTTAGCTCATTAGGAATTGATTGTATAAAAAAAATGTTTAATAAAGAAAAGTTTTGTATTATTATTATCTACAACTTTTGTATTTAATGTTTCTGTCTAATAAAGTCAAATCCTGTATATGTAGTTTCTCACGTTTTTAGCCGTTTTCGCTGTTAAATTGTAAAATATTGCTCGTAGCGAAAAATACATATAATAATAATTTACATATGAACGTTTTAATTTATTTTAGTAAATCCCTGTATTGGATTTACACTGAAAATTGTTATGTACACGGTATGCTTAAAAATAGATTATTTCCAAATTTTATTTATTCTCGCATTTCTGTTTTTCAATGGATCTTTCTGAAATTGAAACTGAGTCCTTCCTATAATTAAACGAATGTTTGGTCAAAATTTTGATGAGTTCCGTGAATTCTTTGAGATAATCCATAAACTTTATTACATACGTACATATATACATACATACATCATAGGAAACACTTTACTTAAATGAACTAATTCTTCGCTGAAAATATTTTTGATTCACTAAATGTTTATATATGGTGTGTTACAATTTTCACTCCGATGGTGAATATATAATAAGGCTCTCCCGAGAAGCAGTCGTGCCTAAAAATCATTTCGTGTTAAGTTTGATTTTATAAGTAAAATAAAAAATTAATGCTTTCTTATGTTGTATATGGTGAAAAGTCGGAAATATTTTATAAATTATTGATAATGATAACTTAATTGTCAGATTTAAAAAGATTAAAAATATTTAGTCTTGAGTTTTATATTATTTTTTATTAAAATTTATATACAAATAATTTTCAATTTTCTGAAAAATGGATATATTTGCTTGTTACAAAATGGATAGGAATTGTATACGAAATAAAGTTTAACTACTCATCAATTATCAAGTAATGAATTTTATTTCTAAAGAAATATAATAAGTTACTGGTTTTCTTTTTCCTTGCAATATAGACTATTTACAGATGATGGGTAACGAAGAAGAAGCATCACATTGCTTGACGCTTAAACTTAATTTGATAGCTTACGAAGATATTTACAATTCAAGTGAGTTCGTTTTTCATTTTTTGATGGAATGTAAGACCCACACGCACACGCATAAAAAATGTATAGAGACAACGCGTGGTTTCAACAAACGATAGAGAAACGATAGATCGGCGCAAAATCAACAGGGACAGTACGCATATTTATTAACTTATAACTACAACAGCAAAAGAAAAATTCTTCATTTTACAGTATCACTTAATTCAATCAATTAGTGTTTGCGTTTCACTCTGCCTTATAACGAAAAATTGGCAGGCGCAAAGCTTTACTTATAACGATTACAATGATTGGAGAATGTATGTAGAATTTTTTTTGAAATTTATATTCTTATAAATAAAATAACAATATAAAATTTTCTTTAACTGCTTTAAAAAATTTGACGCTACTTAAAATTAAGTTATGCTTTTCTCAACCTTCTGCTATGTATTTATTTTAGATGAGGGGAATCAAGTAATTATAAATATAAAATAACCGATTCATAACTTTCTAATCTTATAATAAGATTATCATACAGAAAAATATTGCTCTTCATGTATTTGAGACTTCTATTAAAAAAAAAAAATTCAACTTTGTTCAAACCTTCTAGAACTTTTTCTAGAATCGATAATCACGTTTTAGTTATTTTTGAGTTTTTTTTTTATGTACTGCGGTATTTACAATGAAAATTTTATTTCTCTATTTAAAATTATTGTTTAGATCCGTAATTTTTGGCACAATAAATTATTGCAATTGACTTTTATGTATTATGCAAAATGACAATAGTATCTTTGATGTGAGATCCAAGCAGTGTGAGTGTTTCGCAATTTTTTATTTCTTAATGCAATACAGTACTTGGCTGTATGTAAAAATAATCTGTCCTAAATATATATTTTCTTATAATAAGATATGTTTCAAAGTCCTTTTAATATCAAAAGAGCTTACAATCATGTAAGTAAATTCAATTTGAAAGTCCTAATATTTTACTTAATCTATCGCAAATTGCAATAGAGAAATATATTTTTACAAATCTTTCAACAACATGATTCATTATTTTGTTTGAACTTTCATACTAATATTCATTTTACTCTTTCAAACAATTGCATGCTCAAAAGAGTATAAAACATGTGACCATTTGTTCGCTTTTTAGGCCTCGGCGCATAAACATATACGTAAATTATTTTATATGTGAATCATTATATTGCACTAACAGTAGGATATGCTATTTGTAAACAGTGTTTGTTTTATGAGCAAAATTTGCCAAAAATGAGACTTTATATTGCTGTATCTAAGCGAAATCTTTCATAATTACCTAACGTACAGCGATTGCATAACGCAGATGGCACTTAATTTAGTCATTTGAGTTAAATTATGTTTGACGTACATTTGGATGATTTTCCTCATTTTATTTAGTTAAGTACAGTAAAAATGGTTTGTTCCATAACGTTAAAATTAAAAAAGATAAATCTACAAATCTTTATATTACGTTGAAATATGAATTTTCTAGTGATATAAATAAATTAAAAGTCATAATTTAAATCGTATAAATCCAAAGTAGAATGGAAAGTCTGATTCGTAAATTGCGCAATAATTGTATATCATGCTAAATTTGTAATACAAAGGCAAAATATATGTGTATGCGAACGAAAAATTAAATGCCATCTGCGTAAAGTGCATTCTCATATCTCTTTCGCTCGGTCTCTCTCTCTCTCTCTCTCTCTCTCTCTCGCTCTTGCTCTCGCTTCGCAGCACTTCATCCTCCTAACAACTTGTAAAACGGGAACTGAATGAAATCTCTGGCTACGGTATAGACTCGCGGTCACGTCACCATCGCGGCGACGCGACTATCACAATCGGTTTATCGTTTTTTTTTGTTTTTGCTTAATTCTCTCCCGAGAATCGAAACATCAGCGCAATTCCACACGCGCACAACATACACGTTAAACCTTGTCGATTTTCTCCGTGTCCTCGGAATTGATCGAGCTTTGATTGACCAGTGACGTGTTGACACTGTTAGTCTTGGAGGCGTCGACCGAGGAACCACCGTCACTCTTCGCCAGGCTTGACTCCGAGACCGTCGGATGCGTATTGTCGCCAAACTGCGTCGGCAGGATGCCGGCATTCGCGTCCTCGATCGCCTTGCGGAGCTAAATCAACCGAAGAGTAAAATTAGTATGAGAATATTTTATTGTGAATTTTATTTTTTATTTTTAATTGTTGATTGTGTAATAATACCAAAATTCAAGAAAATTTTAATTTCATAATAGACTATTTCTGAAAGTAAACGAAAATTTATTGGACATGTTTCTTATTCAAATAAATAATAAATAAGTAAGAATTTGCATTGATATTTACTTATTCGAATTTAGATTAGAGGATTCATTTCGCTCTTTCTTTACCAATAATAATTTTAGTTGATGAAAAGTTTTCATTAAATAAAATTAATTTTTTAATGATGTGAAAGTGCTTATATAATTTATTAATTTGAAAAGTTAAGAACATCTTTAAAAAAAAAAACTTCGTCAGAATACCACGTCCGTGGTGCCATTGCACGACTGACGAAACGTTGCACTCGAAACCCAAATAGTCCACATATACGGTCAAATGACAGTGTACCAGACAGATTCAGTTCTCAATTATCGAGTAAACGAGAAAAGGCTGCTCTTTCTCACCTCCTTTAATCCTACCACTCCGACAAGCCTGCCGATTGCCGTTACATAGGCATGATTGACGCCCACCATGCTGAAAAGACTGTGGACCTTAAGCAGCGACGTCCTCTCGACGAGCTGGAAGGGTGCCGGATCAATGTGGCAGCGGGAGAAATCGACCTCCAGTGCCATTTCGCTCTCCTCCCAGCGCTTTTGATCCTCTGCCGACATGTCGATCACTCGTTCGCGCGGCTGTGAAGAGAAACGTTTTGCTTTATTGATATTTCTCAAGAGGTAAGGAAATATTTAACAAATTCATTTTATGTAAAATGGAAATGAAATTGTATACATACCAGTTGAACTTTTTTAGACGTCGCTGGACTCGGTGTAAGCATTGGCTGGTGCACACCACCATCTACACTTTCGCGACGGCCATTGCCCATTGTACCTGATCCGAGTTCGGGATCGGGGTCTACATCTTGTAGAGTGGCAGATTTTCGGAAAATTGCTTCAAATGCTAACCTTATTCTGCAAAAATAATTTTCATTATTATTATAACTGAGATGACATTGGCCTTTTATAATGACGATTATTTTTCAAGTGGTATAAGCCTACCTGCTCTCAGCTCCTGTGACAGTAGTATAAGGCGTTACGGCAGGACTAACGAGTGGGCTAAAGCCCTTCAGCGTGAAAGAATTAGTCTTCTTGAGAATTGATTTTTTCGGTTGCGATCCGAACACTGGTGTATGAAAAGTGTGCTGAAATAAAATGATTTATAGTTTGTTATATACTTGAACAGTCTTTGAATTTTACATAGATAGTTTATTGGAAAATATTTGAGCAACTTACGTGATCTGAATTACCTACTCCATTACCCGGCGACATCGACAGGTCGTTAACACTCTGTCTTTGCATTTTCAGAATATCAGGAGCAGGTATGACTTCAAATCTCGACGGTCTTCTCGATCGACTCTCCTGCTCTCTTAATTGCCTCTCCATCTCTTCTTTCGCACGCTCCTCAGCCTCTTTGTGCCAACGTTGAGCAACCTATAAAACGATTTCATTGTTAGATACGGGAACTCGGTAGCCGAATACTAATCTATATAAAATTGATTCTTTTGTTTTTCAAACTTAATTTGTATCGTCGATTAAAATCTATTGTTATCAAATGATTACTAATGCCTTACGGTATACCGGATGACTAATGCAATCAATGATAATTGAAAATTGATATGTTACAATAGGAAATGAATAACGTTGGTAGTTACGCAATAATAACATTATCCTGATATTTTCTTTGAAACTATAATCCCAATACATTATCGATTTTGAAAAGTACTAACTAGAAGAGCCTGTCTGTGAGTCAGAGATATTGCTCAAACATTGGGATACGATTTTGGAAGATAAAGAAAACTAAATGTTAGACCGTAAAGCTAAAAAAAACTCAAATTTTAGACATTTTTAGCTCTATTTTGAAAAAGTTTTGAAAAATGCTTATTCTGGGAATGGTAACCCTTTAACTTTGAAAAGGCTTAAATATCATTTTAAAAATAGAAAATCACCTTTTATTTGCTTTTTTCAGAATTAAAACATATTGATTTCTTCCAAAGTTATGAAAGTTTAAAGTAGAACAAAGAAAATGGACTGTTTAATACCTAAAATTGACTTACGATGCTTAATTTGGAACTTTTATAGCTTTATAAAGAACGAACATTTTAGCGTTAGGATCTAACATTGCAGGTTTCTTTACATTTCTATATCCAGAAATTTATTTCAAAATTATTGAACAAAATCCCTGACTTGCAAGTAGTGCATTCGCCTAGTAAATTCGAAAGGTACTTACTTGCAGTCTCCTTTCTCTTCCAATGTGCTTTTCGATTAGCTTAATTAATTCTAGCCTTTGAATCGACCCCAATAAGATCATGGAGTCGGGATTATCAACGAGCGGAAAACCGCGCAGTTTCCTGTTCTCCTTCAATATTTCCTTTAGCCTTTGATATGTGATTCCATGCCAAATATACTTTACATCTCGTACCATAAAGTCTTCTACGTAAATGTTGTACATTCCTGCAACATTAAACAATCATCGGTAAAATTACGTTGCTTGGCATAGAAAATTATTAGTGTTAGTCTTACCGAAGTTTTCCCAAATTGTTAGCTATGTAAAAAAGATCATTTTTGAGTAATCGATAAGAAATATGTTAAATACACATTTAGAACAACAATAAATCGAACTGTTATAGACTTTAAGATGACAATTAATAATTTTGTATCACTATTACGTATTACATAAAATGTTTATATTCAAGAATCGATTTCTATACGAATTTAATCATTTCAAGTCCTTCAAAATTTTAATACATATTGTCATCAAAGCTATTCATCATGTAGGCACTTAATTTGAATAATTAGTACCGCTCGTATTATTGAAAACAATTATGTAATACACATCAAATTATCTCTGACAATTGGCTTTGTCACAATAATAATCATTACGTTAATTTGTTTACTTATTAAAACTATGCATCTCGATGCAGATAGCCAATCGATCCAGGGAAATAAAAAAAAAAAAGTAGAGAAACGTATCTTGTGAGCATCACATGCACATGATCGTCATAATGCAACATAGATATATAGAAATACGAACCCGAGCCCGACGGCAGCAAGTCCGGCAAATAAGGCAGCTTCTTGATGAGTATAATGCTGTCGTAGATGCTCGGCTGTAGGAGGGCGGCAATAGCGTTGCTGATCAGCACGGCTATCATCATCGGCACGATGTGCGTGATCTGGCCCGTCATTTCGAATATTATCACGCTCACGGATATTGTGTGGGTCACCGCGCCGGAAAAGGCCGCAGCGCCAACCGTCGCGTATCCACCTGTGGACATTTCAAAACGCGTGCACGCCATCGTTACGATATGTCACCACCTAATGAGTCTTGCTGGTGGTAATTTAGATCGCTTATGCGGTTTCATTAGCCGCGATAGATTTTTTTTTCTTATTATTTTTCTATTTTGTTTTTATTTTTCAATGTCGATTGGAATTAGAATGAGATGGAGAGGATTTGTTGCGCAGCATCAAGGATACTTTAAGATTTCAGAAAAGACTGTACAAATAAAGAATTTAAAACTGTTGCGTCCGATTATGTTACTTTGCTTAATTATACCGCACGTAATTATATCATCGTCTATTACAATTCGCAAACAACGCGTAATTATAACGTCGAAGATTATTATAGTTTCATAACATTTTTTATGTCAATATAGATATTAATTCTTTACTGCACTACGTAAAAAAATTTTATGGATAATTTGCTTAAAAAAAATGTTGCAACCGAAACTTTTTATTCTCGAGCTATACTAGCACTAAATTTTTAATTTACTAGCAATAAGATGAACGTTTCAGTCAATTTTTATAACTGTTTTATGCTTCGTACAGCACTTTAGAATTCCATTCGACATTTTTAACTAATTATCTTTATAGGTTTCTTATTATGTCAGTTAATTTAAAGCTATGTACCTGGAACGATTGGCGTTATGATTCCGCCATAACGTACGCCATGCGGAAACTGAAGAGCCATCGCCTCGCCGACGGCTCTACCGAGAGCAGCACCGATTTTAAAAACTGGAATGAATATTCCCGATGGCACTGGTACAGTCGAACTGATGATGGAAAAGATAAACTGCAGAAGTTTATAATCATTTAGTATTTGATTGGACGTTTAGAAATAAAATTTTATTATATATATATTAAAACATTTTTGATTTTTATATTATGAAATAAATTTCTATAACCAACATTTTATAACTAATAATAGATGATTAACTCATAAATGTCAACCTTTCTTGTGTTATTTTTCTCTTTTGAAGAAGAAAATAATTAGTTTTTATAAATGAATATTTGCAAGGAACTTGTTTCATAATACAGTGTTAAAGCTTAATATTTTGATTATTTTAAAGTGACTTTACCGTGAATACTGTGAAGCTCAAAAGGCCAACGAACACGTCAGTGTGCTCGGTGGACCAATGTTTAACGATATTCCTCTCTTCCACGTTTAAATCCTCCTTGGTCCACGTAAAGTTGGTAAAAAGCCCGTGCACTTGATCGTGAGTGTTCAAGTCACCGGCCATGAATTGGCCGAGACCCAGAGGAAACGAAACCGACGACACCATCAGTGAGACAATGCCAGGGTACAAGAACCGACTAAAATACGAATTTTTCATTCGAGATTAATGTTTCACGAGATTACATATAATAATATAAGTTTCTTTTTATGATTTCATAATGTATTTGCAATGTACAATTGTATTTCATATTTTTAAAAGTTGTATTTGATAGTAATTTTTATATTTTATTGTTGTGTTATTGAGAAGTGAATTGTATAATATTTTGATTCATTGTACCATAGAATTAATATTTAGAATTTCATATATCAAATGGTTTTATAATCTTATGAGATGAAATAAACTACGATGATCAGTTATTAATATCGAAAAATTGCGTAATATTGGGTATAACTGTTCAGTCTAGTCAGAGTTTCAAGGTTTGATGATGTTTTAAGAAAATCAAACAATATCTATCAACAAATATATTAA
>JAYJLV010000022.1:901992-913040 GCA_036873485.1 Torymus texanus | reverse complement strand
ATCTATAGTTTAGTATAGGCTTTACGTGTTACGGCGGTGTTGCACAACCCGCCCATAAGAAGTGTTCTTCTATATGCGTCTATATTCTTTGATATTACACTGCCTAAACTTTAGAAATACATTATACTACCTGAAAAACGCTTCGACTTCTGAAACTCCACTAGTTAGAAATAAATTTTTCAACCTTTTTAAGATGCATAATATGCCTCATCGTCTTTTCTAACAGTGTCTATTGTGAATTCATTCAAATTAAGTTCACGTATTCCAAAGCTAAACGAATGTCGTTATTCTTTTACTTATAGATTTTGGCTTAACGTGTACAAGATGCACAGGTGTTTTTACTATATGTTTCCTTACCCTTTAACCAAACTCGGTTATATCATAGTATTGTGAACTATATAACTAATGGTGGGTGGAACTACAATGCGAAACCTACACTTACTATTGTCACAGATATCAAAATTTCCATTCAATATTATTAAGCTCATAATCGTATCTAAATCAGCTGTTCAATTCTCTTCAAGAAAAATAAACCCCACAACATCACGAGCAATAACATTCACTACTATCCTTTCTATCACTCAACGTATGTATCTACGACTCCTCTATACCCTTTGCTAAACAAAAACTGCCCCAATGCACAATACTCGAACCGCCTAACGGTCTACCGGAGCCGGCATTCGTTGTCGGCAGCTCAGTTGGATAATTTCAGCTACCACGAAGAGAAGAGGATCCCGCCTACCCATATATATGTACATACACAAACACTATACATCTCTCTCTCTCTCTCTCTCTCTCTCTCTCTCTTTCTCTTTCTCTTTCTCCTTGCTTCAACGTCTGTACACACGCGCGCGCACACGGGGGCCTCGCGTGAATCAGCTGACTTGTAGGCTTCGTGTTTCGCGCGCACGCTCACACGCCGCCTAAAAATAATAGCGAAAATAGCGCTCGTGCATGTGTCTCCGCACGAAAGTGAGCTTTCCCGCAGCGCGCATATATGTATAACGTGGCCGCGACTATGTAAAGTTTTATGGCTTTGACGTCTTATACCATTCGTTATATAGAATCTATCGTCAATTCACGCGTCTGTACATCGCGTTAGAGATTAAAAGTACGTGCATGATGGTTTTGGCAAACGCGGTTTTATCAACGCGCGAAGCGTTTCTTTTTTCTTCTCAAGGAAAGACCGAGAGACTCTCGAAGGGGGATATCGTACTGAATGCTGGCGTCTTGGTTATACAAACGAAAGAAATTCGCGATATATCCAAGTGCGCAGCGACGTTCTGTTCGCCTATGTGTATGTACGTATGTATATATACATATATTTCGTCTGATACACATATATATACCGTTGTCGTGCGCAAATGTGACAGGTTACACAATCTCGGGCATTGTTCGGCTGATAACGCATTGGACGCAAAAATGAAGAATCGTACACGTATATCTATATATAGATAATATACAAAACTCACCAAAGTGTTCTGGTACCCCAGTCCATAATCCTCGTCCTCGCCGTTCGTCGTCATCTTGACGCACTTCTGATGTCTTCGCGCACAAAATCACTATATCACACAAAGATACACTTGGTACGCCGGTACCTCTATATACTTCTTTCTCTCTTCTCTTTCTCTTCTACAAATCCCTCCACAATGTGGTACAGTATCACTTGTCACTCGCGGCTCTTGTTCGCCGGAACCATCTCAGCGCGCATCGTCGTCGTCGTCGTCGTCTCTCTCTCTCTTTCTTTTCACGAGCAAAGTTCACACGCGAGGCAGCGCTGCGCGCGGGCGCACGACCACGACGGGGCAACGTTGATGTGCGCGCAAAAAAAAGCAGTGGCCGTTACACGTAGTAGTAGTAGTAGTTGTCGTCGTTGTCTTCGAATTTTACGCTCCGGGAGGAATCCTCTCCGCAGCGGTATGCGCGCGCGCGCCAAGAGCACGCGTGTGTATCGAGAATGCGCGGCGCGCGCGCGTGCGGCAACCGATATACACTCTGCGCACACTTTGACGTCACACACAGATATATATACACACACACATATATACGAGGTGTGCGGAGATTGAGCAAACGAGCGAGAATAAGAGAGAGAGAGAGAGCGCGTGTCGAAATCACCTCTCGGACTCACACACTCACTCACTTTCGATGTCTCAGGCCCCGTGTTACCACTGCCACTGTGTATATGTATATGTGTATTGGTTCTCGTCTTATCACTGAGCACGCACTGACGGTGCCGCTACAACGACTTTGCGCACAACACACTCGCACAATGTGCCGCGCTGGTTTCTAGTACTGATTCGAGCGCTGCGCTATACTTGTATTCTTCTTCTTCTTCGGTTTCTTTTTGTTCTTCCGCTCTTGAGGTTTGCGATAAAACGACGTTTTTCGGGGAAGACGCAAGCGTCTAATCTGGAAGCTTATACTTCCTGGCGTACTTTTTTTTCGCGTTGTGTGTATATATACCAGGCGAGTAGCAAACGTTGAGTGAGTATACGTGTATAGCTAGCACACTTGTTGATTCGGCTGCCGTGGGGGCTGTTGCCTGACTCTCTTCTATATTTCGTCTTCGCTGTTTCTTCGGTTTCGTTCTTTCTCCGCTTCGCGTGCTCTCGTTTTCTTTGTTTTGTGGTACTTTATGCCGAGACGTTGCTTCGTTCTCAATGACGTATTTTCGGCGAGATCGTGAGGGGATGCTTTGTTACTGCTGGTTCCGATGTCGTTGTTGTAATTGCAGCTTTTGACTGTTTGCGTCCGGAGCTAGAAGATGATGGAAGTTAGTTTTAGATGGAGAAGATCAGGTAATACGTAATTTGCAAACCGTGACATTTTTTAATTGAATTTGGAGCGCGGTGCGTTAAAGTGATTTACGAGCTTTAAACGTCAAAGAAGCGCGCGTTAAAGTTTCAATCTGCTTTTGCCCGAGTATATCGATGCGCGGGATTAGACTGTTGTGGTTCGTGCTCGAGACGATGGAGACGTAAAATTATAATGGATAGTTAAATAAATCTCTTTTGCCTTTTCGTCTCGACGTTTCAGCCATAAAAATCGTATATAAATTTCGTTTAAAGTAGTGGCAAGCTATTTTTTCCGGGAGTAGATAAAGGAAAAATGAAACTTTAAAATATCGGACTTAATAATGCATTTAAATCAATATTTTACGTTTAAATTAATCGATTAACATACAAATAATGTGTCAATGTAATATTAATGATGCTCTTTTTTTCGCGAGCATTTACATAATACATGTGTCGTCGTAATAATTGATTGCTAAGTTATCCCACATTAAATTTAAACCGTGTCACGAGCGAGGAACAAACTGATTGATGTCACGCCGATAAGCCAATTAGCACATTTAAACGATCGAAGCGTCGAAATCCGTCGTTTTCTTAATAAACATATTTTCTTCCAGTTTCCTCGAATCGTCAAAACTCCTATTAATTAGAATTCACTCATAGTTAACTAGTTTCAACTGGAAAATTCGTAAGATCAAATCTATATATGATGCTATATACGATGTTCGTTTGCGCTTTATGGAAAGAAATTATTTTTAGGCCGACCGACTAGATATCGCGCGCATGTATAAACCGAGGAAAGAACAAATTAGCGTTCATATACCGGCTTGTGGCAATATTGGCTTTGCGTGCGTATATGTCTGTCATCGATATCGTGAAATCTATTTCTTTTTCAAACGAATTAGCACTGAGAAAAAATTTCCTTCGAATCGAATAAACACGTCTTTGCAAATTGACTAAGGAAACACGATAAAGGAGAAGAAAAGAAAGACAGAAAAAAAAAAATGGTTCGGTCACGAGAACATTGCGCTCGCGTAATCGATGATTTTGTTTAGACAACCGGGCGAACGTACACCTATATGTATAAATTGTCAACTGGTAAAATATTTGGCCTGTAAATATAAAACACGACGTACCAGCTATAGAGCGCACCTAAATCGGCGTCAACGAAAGAAAAGAAGAAAGAAGAACAACACTATATATACTTTGTCGTCGATACCACGCGCGTCTGACACTTAAAAATTCCAAAAAAAAATTTGCGCACACCTCACGCTCCTCGGAAATTCCAAAACCGGCCAAAAAATCACGGTGCTCTCTCTCTCTTCCTCCTAAACTTCCACTATATATATATACAACTACTCTATACTGTCTGGTCGAAGCTGACTCGCGCACGAGCGAGCCGATCGATCGCGATCGCTAGCCCGGCGTGCAGTGACGCGCGCCACCGGCGCGTATATGTGTCTTCGCGCGCTAGCTGTTTCTCCTTCCACATAGCAAGCGCGCGTGTAATGCGTGAATGTGTGTTTGTGTTTGTAGGATGTGCTATGCGAATGTCCGTACGTGTAGACTGATATAAGGTGCACGACGCGCAGGAGTAAAAAAAAAAAGAGAGAGAAAGAGACAAGGAAGAGGAAGGAAGGGCTATCGAGTAGTATATAAACTCGCGTGGTGAGATTTCTGCAAACCGCTGTTAGAAGTAAACGAGTGTATGGATTATCGAGTGTGTATATATGCATATGCATCATGAACGTGAACGAGCGATAAGCATGAGTGAGCGAGCTTTTTATTGCATCTTTGTTTCGGAGCGAATGTAGTGTTTGGAGTGTGCGTGTGTATATATGAGAGGATTGGATGTTGAGAGTGTGTTATAGGTGATGATTCTTGGAGAGCGCGCGCGCGCGTATAGTGATGGGATGGCTTTGATGATGATGAAAGAACCGCGTGTGTCGAGCGCCTGTGCGGTTGTTATACTTGTCAGGGAGAGAAGAGAGAGAGATGACACGCATATTGGAGTGGCTAATTTAATGGATTTTTAATTTTGATTTGTGCTTGATTGAATAACCGCTGAGATTTCCATGAATGCGCCCGATTCATATTTTAATTTGGTCTTTTTTTGCGCATGAAATTAATTGCTCTGGTGAATAGGTTCAATTGGTATAACGTTCGATGATAAATTTTTTTTTTTTTCCAATTATTTTAACTAGTCGTGCGAAACGGATTCATTGTACGTTTCATTTGTATATACAATATGAAAAGAGATGGTAAGTTGAAAAATATTCTTTTTCATTGTGTTGGTGGGATATCAAATGACATTTTTGAAACTTAGGTTTTTTAGTTACGCATGGATAAAGGTTTGTTGAAATTTAACGCAAGCTGAATGAACATACGGCAACTCTTGTAAGTGAGCTAATTTTTTAAAGGGCGTAAAAGGCCGTCTTAAATTTTGTTTCTCCGACCCTGCATGCAACGTTTGGACTAATGCGAAATTTCCTGTCCTTGTCCTGCAAGACGTTACGTGATTTTATCTGCATACTCGCTTAATAATCCCAAATCTACGCTAATAAACACGATGTCTAGATAAAACCAGAAATTTTTCTGTCTGCTTTTCTCATTATCTGGTGTTTGCGAGTCTACAGATTTTTAAACTTTAAGTTAAATCATGTGACAAATGATATATGGAAAAAATGAAATTAATTTAGAATTTAAAAGACATGGTAAATATCGAATAAAATTATGTATAAAAGAACACTTTTTTCAATTGAATCAGGGAAAAGATTGATGTTTAAGCTTTGACAAAGTTTACTTACTATTATTTTTAAATCCCATAGTTATTATATCATTTTTCTTTGAGAATATAATTTTCTATAAGTATGTTATCAGTAAAAAATAACAAAAATATTTCATAAATTAATAAAAATTTATCTCAACTTTAAACAGCTAAAGATATATACAATTTATAATTAATGGTATGTAATAGATAATTGATAAAAACAGTAAATTTATAAAATGAGATTATTATGTTTATAGATATATACAATGAAATTTTTTAACAATTGTTTGTCTTATTATATAAATATCATCTTTCATAGTATACTTCTAAAGTTTGGCTACAATTTGTTCATTACTCTAAGAAGTATTATTTATTTTTAATTTTGTACACAAAATCGAGGCTAAAATAGTTAATGCAATAATTGATGACGGTGCAGTTTTGATACATAAAAATTTATATTATACTGGTAAAATTTTATGAGCACAATGTAGATCAATCTTAAATTATACTATAGAACAGACTTATTACATTTTTTTAGATTTATTTCTGCGAGTTTAGTTCTTAAATGGTGTAGTGCACAAACTTGTCTCATTACAATATTATGTAATTATTATTTGTTACGAAAGCGACAATTATCTATTATTCAATAAGTTTACGATGACGACACAAGTGTTATCTTTTTTGCAGTATTTTTTCATCTTTAAACTCGCGTAAATGTTTTTGTCTTTCTTATTACTCCCGCATTTAAACTGGACAAAAATAAGTTACGTTTCAGAAAATAAAGTATGTAAAACTAGTAATATAAAATAATCTCAAATAAATTAATTCCAGTGATAAGAAAAATTATTTTTTAATTTAGTCACGAAATATGTATGATGGCTGTTTTATGAAAATAATTAACAAAATTACTTACTATTTAACTTCTCTTATTATGTAACGTTACTCGTTTTTACATCTCTAAATAAAAATATCAAAAACTGAAAAACCGTAATTATATCTAAATACAGATATATTATTTTTGGAGTAAAGATATAAAGAAGAAGCTTTAGAACAGGGAAAAAATTTCGGTAAAACAATCACTATTTTTGAGAAAATGGTTTTAGGTGTATATGTGTTGGAGTGCAATTGTACTTATAATACTTACCGAATATCTTGAGATCGATCTTGATGAAAAAACTCTTTTCAAATTTTAATTTCATCTCAATTTATTATGTACTTAATATAAAGGCTATGAAATGAATTCGGAAGAGTCTCAAATTACATATATTTTCTATTTATTTCTATGTATCGAAAATGTTTATTATCTATATACTCTATTATACAATACAAGATGAGGTTATCTACTTTTCTATAGAAGAAAAAAGTTTTTTTGAGAAAAACTATGAAAATATATAGTCTATTAAAAATTATAATTCCTTATGAAAATTGTCTCTTAACTTTTTCTTCTCATAACTCACGTTTTCTAATGTTTCTTTTCAATAAATTTTTTAATCAGTTTCTCACAATTATTCATAGTTTTTCTTCTTTAAAATAAATAATTATTTCTCACAATTATTCATAGTTTTTTTTCTTTAAAATAAATATTTATTTCTCACAATTATTCATAGTTTTTCTTCTTTAAAATAAATAATTAATTTAACGAAATCATAAATTAATTTAAAGAAAGTCAAGTCTCAATGAATTGGCAGTGATTTTTAGTAACTAAAACTGTAAAACCTCTAAATTGTTCTTTATGTAGTTCTTTAAAATAAATTAAAAAAATAAAATAAAATTTCTACCGCGAGAACATGTCAGAAAAATTTCTCAAAACTACGTACTAGTAAAAAGAAAAATATGAGTAAAGTAAAATAAGGTGTTTGTTAGTGATATATGAACAATTAGTTTGAAAACGGTATGAATATATAGATT
Organism: Torymus texanus; assembly: GCA_036873485.1. Taxonomy (NCBI): domain Eukaryota; kingdom Metazoa; phylum Arthropoda; class Insecta; order Hymenoptera; family Torymidae; genus Torymus; species Torymus texanus. The sequence goes on along the minus strand of JAYJLV010000022.1, from coordinate 905,570 downwards.
TTAAATATGCGAAAATGAGTAATTTATAATTGTTTCCTCTAACATAAATTTCGGAGTAATGACCATAATTTACAGATATCTTGGTTATTTTCTATTAGTTCCAAGTTTATTTCCAAATGTTAAATTCTCTAAAGTTTACATTAACTAAAATTTAATAACACGGTGTACATGTAGAACTATATGAAAATAAAACAAAAACCTAATTGAAATGAAAGGAAAACTTTTGTTCGGAACAAATTTAGCAGCGCGCCGTAAACGTACAGTTTTGTAATTTGATCGAGAGCTTCAGAATGGCTTTGCTAATTGCAACAGATGTGCCTAAAGTGTTAGTGTAACAATCTCATGACTCCACTCACTGCGGCAAATCGATACTTTAAATTTAGATTCGTCTATGATTAGATAAGCTGATCAAATGCAAGCCTGTCGTAAATAAATTCTGCATTTACTCATCCGGTGCATGAATGAAGGCAATTTTGGGTGTATGTAAATATTGACGTCCAAATCTAGCTATAGTTGTATTTTATTGAGGAATTGTAAACTTGTATTAAGGCCTTTAAATTTCCAATAACATGAAATACATATTCTACCATATAAACAATACACACCTTCTTATATTCTGTTCTCAGTACTATTTATAAATATATGAAATATTATGTTTGCTATTGTGAATTTCATGAAATTAAAATAAATTGGTTAGAAAAAATGATGAATGTGAAGATGAATACATGAAAGTCATCTTGTTTTCGGAATTTTTAAACTAAACATATTTATTGGAAAACATAAGATAACAAACATTTGTAAGAGTATTCTAAACTAGTAACCAAATAAATGATTTAATTACTCATAAAGGTCTGGGTTCATATGAATAATTATCTTTTAACTGAACTAGTTAAATTTAAATAAATCAGAATTTATTAAAGATCTTTATTTTATTAAAATTAGTTTTTTTTTTACAAAAACTTGATTTTGTGCAATGTTTCATAAATTAATAGAATTAGATTATTCTCTCAAAAATACATTTGATACACTTTGTGAATGACACAAGTAATTCGCCATATGTATAAGTAGTACAAAATACATTGATCTCTTCGATGAATAGAAAGAGTATATACTATATATATTAAATATCATCATTAACAGTACAAGTATTATAAAATGCGACGTCGACAAAGACGTCAAAACTTCGTCGATATTCAAAAACTCGACAGGAATAATTGATTGTATACCCGTGGAAATTCAGACATAAGCCTGATAATTGTATAACAATATGTATATTTTTTTTTTTAAGAAGGCCATTGTTACTTAATACTGTACTTATTCTAACATTTGTATATTTCAGTTAGAAAATATATTTCAAAAATATGTAAGCATTTTACCAACGATTGTCAACCAATAGTGATTAGACTGTATTGTCTTATTGTGCTTTGAACCCATCCATTATAGTCTCCTTGCATAATCATTAAAAAATTTTCTAATTTCCTCCAGCATCATCCGAACTTGAACTTGGCACAAGGGAAGCTGTAACAAAATTATTCATTATTATCATTGAACTAATATTTTAATGGAAAAAATTCATTAAAATTATTTTTACCGATAATGATGATCAATATAATGCCGCAGATCACACCAATAATGATCATCATCTTAAGATTTTTCCACCAGTATTTCCTCTTCAATTTTCCTGCTTGCTGTTCAAATTGTGCAGCTCCCATTTGTAATGCATCTGCTCTATTGTCAAGTTCTGACAATTTTTGGTCCCTCTCCAAAACTTTATCTACGTTCACCTTCATGATTCCAACAACTTCATCCACCTTTGCTTGTGTTTGCTGCAGTTTTTTGTTTGAGATAGGTCCCTGCCCGCTAGACCTTGCTCCAAGATCGCCATCACCAGAATATCCGCCACTGTCCATATTGATTCTGAAATAATAAATGCAGTTTGTTAGAAATCATTGGTTCAATCAATTTTAAAGGTTATAAAAATGACAATTCTTATAATGCAACTGAAAAAAAGGTTATTTCTTGAATTCCTCAAGATAAAGCAAAGCTTATCAATGCTTTGTTGATATAAAAATATGGTATTTCAAGTATTCGAACAAAGAAATTAGGCTCTTAGCAACAAAAATGAATGTGTCGTTTACAAGACAGGCCTTGATTACTCTACAAGACAACTATCTTAAAGACTTTAATGAACCGTTAATAGTAATGACGAATTCGAAAGAACACGCCCATAACCTACAAATCGCGAACAATATCAACAAAACTGCTTTTTCAGTCTATCACAATCCAACAGCAGGGTGAAAAATTTCAAAATATTGATGGTCAGCGTAAAATGTCGGATGCCACGCGTAAAAATCACCAGTATAGCGTAGAGTCGGAAGTGATCGTGTATGCAAGCATTCTCTCATAACGGTCGCGATATATATGCGTATCTCCGTTGACAGGCTACGCTGGTCAAGAGACAATGCCTCGCGCGATCTCTTACACATTCTTTCACAATCAACAGGTACGATTTCAGATGAAAATACACGCGAATATGCTGTATACTCACAGTTTTGAAGTTTTTAACTAGTTTTGAGCAGAAATGCGGGAAATTGTGCGCAGTCGACGTCGGTTTATTTTCAGGATTCACCGATGACGAGTCACTCGTGTAAGGCACGCTCAGAAAACTAACACACTAACAGTGTGACTCGTCGCCGTCGGGCTTGCTTGGGCCTCGGGCTTGGGTTGGCAGCTGGCACGTATATAGGTATATATAACTATATAAGTACGTGAGATACACACTCATAATACGGCGGATCTTTCCGTCGTCTTCACGTAGCGATTTAAAGATGGCGACACTGCGTGACGTCACCCACGCGCGATCGCTTTGCATGATTTTTTTGTAGTTCGGTAAAAAGGAGAGTAAGGTCTAAGGTGACGGTTTCAAGGTTTGAAACTATTTTTGTGGACGTGTAATTGATTGCATAATAATATTTTGTGAAAATCAAGTATTATTTGTATACATATTGTAAAAAATTACGAGAAATATGGAATGAGAAATCATTCGTTATCAGTATTATTTATCAGTAAGACTGGAGGCTATCAGTTCTGAGTCATTGTAATTATTTAAATGAATAATTAAGAATAATACTGACATTGCCATCTTGCGGCCGTACGAGGAATTAGTACGGCATTTGTTTCACTGTCGGTATTTCAGGAATTGTTTTTATTGATTATTTGTTCCGTAAATAATTACAAGCAGCAAATATTATTATTTTAAAAGGTCATTCATAAAATATACTTTATACCATGAGTCGCGTTTACTTTGACATGGGATATTTAAAGAGAATTGATTTTTTTAAATTAGCATCCTCTATTAATTTTTTGAAAAAATGTTCAAAGTTTGAATAATATTTAAAGTGCATATAATAATAATAATAATTTTTGTGGTATAATTGTATATCATTTAATACATTTCTTAATTATCGTAAAAAATTTATATATTAATAGTTTTATATGATCTAATAACACAGGCACACAAAAAATAAAAAGTGGTCTGTTCCAGAAGACACATCATCATATCCTTATAAATTTAGATG
>JAYJLV010000022.1:889687-901713 GCA_036873485.1 Torymus texanus | reverse complement strand
GAGAGAGAGAGAGAGAGAGAGAGAGAGAGAGAGAGAGAGAGAGAGAGAGTGAAGAGTCCTGAAAACGTATACCCACGTCACGTGTCATACCCGCATTTCTATATTTAGATAATCAATGGCGGTGAGGCGCATATTTACAACGGACGTCGAGCGTATGAAAAAAAAATCGGAAAGAAAAATTGACCGTGCATAATATTGCCGCAGATCTGCTCGCGGTCGGTTTGTGGATTTCTGGCGCTAATCGCCTGCAACTCGTGTGCGCGTGCTTTTGACACCGGGGAGACGCGTGCTGTTTCAATTAATCAGGCTGACGAAATGGCTCCGGGAATTCGTGCTTGTACGCGTGATTTGTCGGTGAAAAGCATCGTCAGTGTTGGGATCGTTTGGTTATTTCGAATGACAATATTCTGAAGGGTGTCCGTATGCCAAGAGGTTTAGGCAGAATTAATGGTATTTAATTTTCAATGAATTACGTAATTTCGTAGTATCCATGAAAGATATTACAACAAGTGGCTGTTACGCGTCAATCTTGTATTTGTGTTCGGATGGGAAGAGAAATTTGAACGTAACTATACTGCTTTATCAAATGAATTAGCAAACATTCCTCGGTTTAAAAATAGCAGCTTCCCTATAGAATTTGCATGTACCTCTGTGCCTAAAATACCAGACGCAATTGTATGCATTTCAATGGTATTTTAACTTAATAGGAAAAGTAACTTCGACATTGTTTTTGTAAAGTTCGTAACTTCTATTTGTTCTACGGCTATACTCATTAACATTAAAAAAAAACTACGATGAACTTTCATGAAACTTTGACTTTGCTGATGAAACTTTTTCATACCAAGCTAATAATTATGAGGTTCTTCAAACTGAAATACGCGCATTTAAAATAATATGTTTTATAAGAAGATGGTATATCTGAATCGATTATATACGTAGGTAATTCGTCCACATTGCATTTTCTCAAACTCATTGAAAAGCCCAATTAACTTTTAAAAAAATGTACTTAAGAAATTCTTTCAATATCGTTGGTAATCATCTTTTCTGTGAGCATTTCATTAAGGATGTTTAATATCCGTGTAATCTTCAAGCCAACACAATGTTTTATAATTTAATTTCTCGCAAAAATAATATCACCTCATTTTCTCTAGTAGAAGATGTACAGTAGTTGTACACTTATAGACTTTTATCCGATTTATTTATCAAAAAGTACAAAAAATATTTACTCTTAAAATTAAAACTTCTGAAATTAGTTTTAATCAAATTTTCAATGACGAAGCAATTGAACTCTTAATAGACATACATTTAAGTATTTCTAATTATATATAGTCATTTAATTTAACAATTAACATAGTATTCACGACTTGAAACAATTCAGAAAGATTATTACGAGAATTTATTTAAAATTAACAACAATAACTTTTCTGAGATGAAAGTGTATGGAATCGGCTGCATTCTTACTGATGAGCCCAGCAGTCGATTCGGGGCGAAACACCCAATTTTCTTGATTGTGTTTTCTTGATTTTTTGGAATAAATTTTGCTACCTATTAGATGTTATCCTTGTTTTTAAATCTAATCGAAGCTTGGTTCACGAAGGCATGAATTTTTTCAACAACAACAACAATAACTTTCTTTTTCTGATAAGCGTTAAAATATTTTTTTTATTTATGATCAGTTTTTAATTATTATTATGAATACCTCCATAGGCCTGTCTAAAAGCGTCGAAAAGGTGGATGGAGTCTATTATAGGGTAGTGAAAGATTGTTATATATTTAATTATATATTTATGTTGACATATTATTTAACTTTTACTTATATTTAATGATGATGTATGAAATTGAAAAACACATTATTTTATTTGTTGCTGTGCGGATAGTTGTTGCATCTAGCCGCAAATGTATTGATTGGAAATGAATTGACCCCTCGTGTAGAACGTTGCCCTACTCTCTCTCTCTCTCTCTCTCTCTCTCTCTTACTAGATATAATAACTTTGAATGAAATAACTTGGCACTCGAAACTGTTACACAGCTTACTTTTTTCGTTTCTTTAAAAAAAGTTAATGCCTTGCGTGATGAATAAAAATTAGACTACTGTACTAGCGAGTTAAAATGCCAGATATTGTCAAGTTCTTTTTCGTATGCATAAACTTACATTAAACATTACATAATAATTCACATTACTAAAAATAATGTAATGAAGCATAGTACAAATAAGTCAATGGGTTTTAGCAACTTATCAGTGTCATTTGTCATAGACCCTTTTCACCCATCTAATACTGTGATTTCTTTCCCAAAAAGAATCTCAAACTATCCCTTAAATAACGAAAGGGCGGTATTACAGAAGTGGAGATGAAAAAGCGTCGAGTCAGTTCGAGCGGGATTAACGGGCCGTCAGCGTCGATGGAAGCTGTGCGCTAGAGCTGCAGAACTGACGCGCGTGCGCACGTTAGCTCGCTCCTCTACTCACACACATATATATATATACACACGCGGAGGGAATCGCGGCCTCTGACAGCCGCATCGTCGCGCGCGCGGCGTCGCACAATAGGATTATCCTCTGCCCGCGGGCGATTCGCCTGTCTCTTTGCTTAGTCGCGTATACACGCTTGCTTCCTATGTTCTCTCTCTCTCTATCTATGTCTCTGTCTCCCACGAATACGCGTAATTACGCAATGCTGTGTGCTTTCGCTGTACGCACGCGTTCGTACTCTCTCTTTTTTTCACAAACATCACCAACACGTACCCGCCCCTTTGAAATTTTTGCGCTAAACTATAACACGGCGTGGAGATTTTCTTTTTACCGGGAGATTTCATTTCATTACCGAGACTTGTTCGAGATGTCTCGCAATTATTTTAATGGAGAATATCGTCTAATTGTTGCATTTTAGATTTCAAATGGAAATGTTGATTTAGTCATTTGCCGGAGAATGAGAAATTAGCTTTGTGGGCTTCGCTGTAGTATTAATAGATTATTAATTATGTGCTTGGTAGGGGACGTAATTTTTCATCTAATATTGACGCTAAAAGGAGGACAAAATTATAAGAAACATTCATTATTCCGTGTGATGTTTGAAGTCAAAAGATAATTTAATATCGACGACAGCTTTGAATATATAATGAACCGTTTTTAATTAAATTATGCCAGCGCTAAAAGCTTCGTAAAGTGAGTTACACAAAATTAATTAAAGTGGCCAGTTACTACGATTTTTCACCAATTCCTAAAATGGCATAAATTCAATAAATGGGATATGCCTTGATTTGCTCATACTGTAACAAATGAATTGTTAAAAATTGTAGCTTTCTGGTTAAGGGAAAGATAATGCTAAATAATAAAAAATACGTCATTTCATTACTATCTATAGGATAGATTTTAATAGAAGTTACAAACATTCATAAATTCAATTAAGAAATTAGTATTTTAATAAATAATATGTTTTTCAGATAGATTCTAAGTTAACACTCATAAATGATGTACTTATATATTTTTAAATAAAAATGCGAAAAAATTTGTCGATATTAAAAACAAAAATCAATATTTATTCAAGAATCGTTGTATGTATTATCAATACGAAAGAAAATACTTATGTTGATAATATTCTTTTTATAGAATGTTGAGAACTATCTCTGAGGAAACTTTTTATCAAGCGACCCATTCAATTTTGCAAGAAGTTTATTCCCGTAAAGAATCTGTGTTTACTTTTTAAAATAAGCAAAGTATATTTTAATTTTAAATTACTGCGAAATCACATAATGTTTTTAATTAAATGCCAATATTTTGCTTTTAATAAGCGAGTATAAAAATAAGCTTACCGAAATAGTACATTAGGCAACAAGGGCGCAAACTCGCTTCGGGCGTGAATCACCCACTTTGGCCCATGTTGCGTATACTATTTTTTGAACCAGAGGGCGCTAAAATCGAAATGAATTTTTAATAGAAAAAAAATGTTATAACGACAAGAATCAACAAAAAAATGTCTGGTGGGGGTACGGGGGGCAAAGCCCCTGCCGGGGAACTGGGGCGGAACCCCCCCCCAAATACTAATAAAAAATTATAAAATAAGCAAAAATTATAAATATCATAACATTTTCGATGACCGAAAAGTCAAAGAGGTACAGTCTTTGTGTGTATATGCGTGTTATTGTCAACGGTCCAGTTTTTAAGCATGCTATAACCTTTTCTCGCCAGTTGCTCAATTCTACCGTGTATTCAAAAACTTTAAGATTTATTGTAATATCATTTAATTATTTTTATGCATTAAATAGTTTATACTAAATAATTTTTTATATATTGAATAATTTTTAAATTAACATTCTATATTACTTAAACAGAAACAGTACGTTTTTATATTGTAAATACTGTATTTTGTGTCATAGGGCGCAAAATACACTCTTTTGCTCCCTAGGGCGTGAATCTGGCACTTTGCGCCCGCCAAACAGGCATCAAAAGTCGAATTTTGCGCCCCGAGGTTCAAAAAATTTATTTTCTCGATAAAAAATGGTCAAGAAATTAATTAATGGATAGTAAAAATAGCTAATTTTTGGATAGTGATGAAACTATTATTCCGGTTATATTCTTTTCTTAATGAAGATATATTTCCATAACCTTAAATGTTTTCATATAATATTCTCTGCAATTTGATTATGTTTTTAAACAAATATTAAAAAAACGATTTTTTATACTGTTGTAAGGGATAAAAACGAATACAATGAATGGTCCCCGTTGACTATAATAGAAAGCTTCTTACTAGTCATTTGATAACTTAAAAAATAATTAACTTTACAAACTTTTATATAATCACAAATAAGTTAATGTAAATCTGTAAAAATACTTATTCTATTATTCTGACTATTAAATGGTGAATTAAATGGTGAATATATGGTCGAAAAAGTCATTTTATCGATAGCTAGGAATTATCAAGAAAAGTATCTAACTTTTTATAATTATTGCTCGAACTATAGCTACGGATTAGATAAATAATAGAATCTATTTTCTATGTTTACTCTGTTTAAAAATGATTTATATATTTTATGTATTAAATATCTTAATATAAGATGACTTCAAAGATGCAGAAGGGGCGATTAACGAATCACACGTTAACTCTATAATTTCATCCTTAACCTTGTGTTTTTTAATTTTGCAGGGCTAGCGAGGGCGGTGGACTAGCCCCGGATGCGGCCGGAGGGGCTGCGCCCGGGGCTGCGGGCTCGGGCGAAATCGTCGGAGGCCCACGAACCCCGCAGCAGGTTGCTGCTCAGAAGAGGCTCCAACAGACGCAGGCCCAGGTAGACGAGGTCGTCGATATCATGAAGACCAACGTCGAGAAGGTTTTGGAGCGTGATCAAAAACTTTCAGAACTTGATGATCGAGCAGGTAAGCATTTGTGTTTAATGGGAGAAGTTTAAATGATTTCAACTCAAGACACTAAAAGGAAGCTTCCAAAGTTAGCGCTATTATAGTGTTTTTTATATTTGACTCTCTTGTTAAGCTGCTACTTTTACATTACGATCACGCATAAGATTATGATCGTTAGTCGGAAGAATTCTATATTAGTACTTTATAAAAAGTTACGAAAACAAAATACCTAATATTCTAAGATATACTACGTTTAGTAAATATATCGTTCTTCATGTATTGTTACTTATTTTCAACAATCCAGAATTGAAAATTAATTTATGTCCTTCATTACTTTCAAAAATGTAAGTTAGATTGATGAACCAAAATATACAAACTATGCAACAATATGTCCACTACAAAAAATAAATTTTAACCGACGAAAAATCTGTGTGTACGTGTGCAGCATAGTAGTCATTTTGCTATTTTAATAAAACGGTTTATTTAATTATCACTAATTTAACATGCGAATTTTTCTGAATTTACGTTGAAAAATACTTAAAATAGATTTAATATAATGAAGTATAATTTTAAGTTATAATTAATTTCTTTTAACAAAGATTCTGTCTATAATATAACAATTAATTATAAAGCTGTTTTATCGCTCTATAATCAAATCATGTTATTGGAATTATTATTGGAAATAATAGAGCCAATATTGGCGCATATAGTGCACAATTTAATCATTGAAAAAATGAAATTTGATGAAAAATACGAAAAAACCGTTCGATAATTGTCAATAAGAAATAATTGAATTCACGCGGTATAAATATACTGTCGTTCTTCATATATATGACGAATATATATCTTATGCGAAAATTTGTTAATAAAAATTCTATTCAAAATTTCAAATCATAATTATATGAGTATTATATCATGTTAACGAAGTATATTAATTCAGTGGACCAATAAGTAGCATCTTTAATCTTAATTATGAATAGTATAAATAAGTTACTAGTGATACTCACTTCGTTTATAAGCTAATAGACACTTTGCTATATGAATTACCTAATTGAAAATCATAGTTAAATAATTTAAAAATCGTTTATTAATAATAGATTCATCATTTTTTAAGTCGGTTGCAGAAAATTTCTCATTTTCATTTTTTTTTTTCATAATTCGTACAGATATCTATTTGAAAGTTTATAAACACTTTCGTATTATTTCTCTGTTTTATGCGGGCCTAGAATACTCTTATAAAGTTAAAAACATTTTATCACTCCAATCTTAGATGTTAAAAATTTATGCCTAGATGTTAAATATTTTTGCGTAGTTTGCGCGTTAGAAATATGTTAGGAAGAATCTTGTACACATTACAATTTATTTATAAACCCCGTTTTAAGATAACCTGCATTTGATTTAAAATAAAGGACAACAGATTTAAGTCGATTATAAGATATTATTATTATTATTTTTATTATTATAATTTTATTTTTCAACTATATACTTTTGACAAAAATAAATTTTGAATGCTATGAAAATTTTCATGCTTTACTACTTTTTCTAAAAAGTCTAAATAGCAAGGTAGATGTTCAAACTGTCAAATGAATAACTTGTTAGGTTTCCTCTTGTCGATACTTCACGAAAATAGAGGTTCTTGTTTTAATTATAGTAAGATGAAATTTTATCTGCATCTTTTCATAACAAATTCAATTTTCGATAACACTATGGTTTGTCTTCTTCATACCAAAGATACTATAATCTTAAAATAAATTTGATTAATTTTAGAAATTAAATATCATTCTTCGTTATAAATATATATTTTTTTATGGTTTAATAAGAGCTGACACGACTTAATTGTAAGAGTCTAGTTCATATCTTTAAGTACTATACAGTAGCTCCTGTACTGTTATTGATTAAAACCTGTCGAGAACTAATTTTGCGGTATTTGTAGCTTGAGCAAAATGGATTAACTGCACGATGACCTGAAACTGGATATTATATCTTTTTAGTATTTTAAAAGGTTTACAAAAGATCTTCTTGCAAATTGTATAAATGCTTTTAATGAATTTTCTTTTTTCTGTTTAACATTCATGTTTTTTTTTTCTGTTTTTGCCCTTTCATTTATACTATACCCATTTGGCACATAAAAACAATATTACATTTATGAGATTCCAATGTAACACATTGGACTACAATTGTATTAGAGTTATTCTAGAGAATATATATAGTATTTTTTCAGAAATAAAGTTAATATTTAAAAGAAAGATTTTTCACTATTAGTATTTAGTTAATTTTTATGAAAAAATGTTTTCTTTAACAAAAAAAGGCAGGTAATAAAACTCATACTGATTTATTTTACAGATGCGTTACAACAAGGGGCGTCACAATTTGAACAGCAAGCTGGCAAGCTAAAGAGGAAGTTTTGGCTACAGAACTTAAAGGTAGATATCACAAACAATTATGTTTTTATACAATTTAAACATTAAAAGTAATATTCTTATTGTCTTAATTTAAAGAAATAATATATTTAACACGTGCGTGGCAGATAATTTTCAACTCGTGTGTCTTGACAATTGATACATTCGCTGAAAATCACCTGTTTCACGCACTCGTTGCATAATACACTATATTATCAATTTGAAAAGTTAAAGTTACGTATCTTTAAAATTTACTATGATAGAATAATTTTAAAGTCAATACTCGTATTTTACATTTTTATTTTTAACAATTTTTATAAAAATATTGTTTGTAATGTTGATTTAATAGTATAGTTATAACTTATTTTCATTTAACTGTCTGAATCTTTAATTAAAATGCGAGAATTTATCCAATGCTTAAATTTGTTGATAAGCTTATATAGCAAAGTTATAGGAAAAAACTCTGATAAAACATCATTTTATTTTTCTTGAAGTGATTTAAATGTCGGGTATCATATAAAATGAGAGTTTGAATAAGAATTCAGTTGTTCATAAAGATAGTTCAAGTATTTTATTTTAATTTCTGCACTGGTAAAAATGTCAATAATTCGTTGATTTATATATTTGTTTACATTTTATGGTTTATTTCTTTTCGCTGCATATCGAATAATAAATCACTTTTATAAAATTTAGTGACTTACGCAAAATGTTGAAAATCAAGATTCTTTAATAATAATTCTAATCAGTAATTTTTTTATTTTGTTGAATCAAAAAAAGATTAAAAAAAATTTATCATTTTTTAAGTAACAGCTTAAGTAACTATATTATATCAACTATAAATTTGCCTTATAAAGAGCCCTTCTCAACTCTGGATTTGGATTTTATCTATATTTATATCTAAAACTTCAGGATTTTATTTTTTTGAGCCAAAAAATTAATCCTTTAAAAATTTCGACTGTTGGGATTTAGGAACAAAGATAGAGCAGTTTTTTTAAAAATCTAAGAAAAATGAGGACCTAAATATAGCTAAAAGTGTCAATATAACTGTCAAGTATACAGAAAAGCTTTTAATTTAGGCTTTAGGATATAACTCATTCTTCAAAAAATTATAAGCAACAAAAAATGGCGTAAAAAATGGTTAACAATGTTGCACATGAAATCGTTAGAAAACAAGGAAAATTTATAACCAAAGATAGGTTGGAATACTGCTGTATCTTAGAGGCCAATCGACAAAATTCTAAATTTTTTTTTGACTTAAAAAATAAAATCCTGAAATTTTAGCTAAATCCATGTTCTGGAATTGAGATAAATATAAATCAAAATAAAATCATTTTCATAGTAAAGTTCATCTTTTGCTTATGCAAATATTAATAACAATATAATTAAAAAGATAATGAGTAATTTTAATGTCTATTGGGTTGTTAAATATTAATAATATCTTGTATTTTTAAAGCATATCTAGCATACTAATGTTTATACAATTTTCTTTTTAAGATGATGATCATTATGGGTGTCATCGGATTAATTATACTGGCGATCATTGTTGGTAAGTAGAGTAAAAAAATTTACTTATTTCAAATGCTATCTCTAAAACTGGCCATATAATTGTTCAATGTCGAGAACTCAATGTTATGTATACGTCGATGTACCTCGCCGTACTCTCCGCCGACGAATTCAGACATTCGTTCGAGTTTGATAGAAATATTGGCGTCACCTTTTACGCCTACAAGCTAGTTGACAAAGAGACAGCGAACATATGTTTCTGAAAAGTTTAATTATTAAATTTATTCCATATAGTTAATTTTATAATTTTATAAATTTAATAATTAGTTATTATTAATATTATGTTTTATTTATACAATTTTCTTTGAACTACTGCTAAAGGTAATTATCGCGAAATCATCAAACTATTTACGCTTCTTAAATCGAATCATTGTTCGCAAAGCATTTAAAATTCAAATTCATCTCAAATCATCGTCTGAACTTGTCAACTCTAAATATCAAATGTGCTAAGTCTCTGCATTTGCTACACCGTGCACGGGAATCAATTTAATTGCTGAAATTAATATGATGTACCTGCTAAAAAGTTTAAGTAATGCTTTGACAGTGCCTTATGCGTTTTTCTAATTCCATAAATATAAGTAATTAATAAACGTACCTTTCACAATTTAATATTAATAACCGGAATAAAGGAATGATAATAAATGAATGCATTAGTATATTTTTACATTCAGTATAAAAACCATAATAAAAGTAATTGGAATTCTCATCAATAAACTTGTGTTTGAACCATTAAACAAGAAAAAATTTCTAAAGGTTACTGTAACAGCATTTTATTTTGACCAATGTAAATGGAGGATATTACTTTAAATTAGTATTAATTTGACTTACATATTAATATTATAAAAAAAGTAAAACAACTAATTTGGAGATATATTATAAACATTAGAAAGGTACAACAAACAATTTAATATTATATTTCAAAAGAACCAATGCGTATTACCTGAAAAATGAATTGTTTCTGTTTGCTGTCAAGAATTTGTCACGACAAATCGTTTCTAACGTGTGACTTTCTATGTTTCTCTTTTTCGTCTAGCAAACTTCATGTAGGCGCGCTGATACGTGGAAGAAAGTTTTGTGTGAGTGAGTCAGGTAGCAAACGCGACATTGTGTCTCTTTTTTTTAACTGTGTAGGTTGTAACCTTACCTGTAATCTAAAGTCCTTTTAAAATGTATGTTACATATTGTTTACTGTTCATTTAATTCTATAACTTTTTTTAAATATTTTTTTCTGTCAATTTCTTGCTTTTTGAAGGTCAGCATTCCTTAGGAATCACTGGATCGATGTTCCGTTGTATATTTTGTCTCTATCGTTTCTATATAGATTTGCGGATGTACTCTGTCGCTATCTGTCTCTATATAAAACTGTTAACACAACTTTGAAGAAAATTTCCGAATTCGAAGTCACTATTGATTTTACTTTTTGTTCGTATGATTTTTATTTCAGTATTTATTTTTTATTGTTTATATATTTTTTTGTTAACGACAAGTAGTAGTACACGCTTTTGTTATCGCGTGATTTAGTAATTTCACCTAGTATAGCATGATGAACTAATTGTTTTTTATTTTTTTGGTAGATTTTTATTGTTTATCGTAGATTTTCTAGACTTTAGGCACGGGTTTACTGGTGGAAATCACATACCGAGTGATCTTCGAATCGGAAATTTAATATACATGGTCACACAAAACATTTTACAGTAACAGGAACAGTGTTTAAGCTGTACTTATAAAATTTATAAATTTTAATATTATTTTTAATCTATTGATTAGAAATTTTAATACTTTACAAAGGATGCCATAAAAAATTAAAAAATACTTTTGTATTAAAGCAGAATTTATAGCATTTAACTGTGGTTGTTTTTCGTCCTAAACAAAATTAAAATTATGTGGGTAAACTAACTTCTCAAGACATTAAAAAGAAACTTACGTTTTTAGATAATGATTTTTTCGGTTCCTAGAAGTTTAAAAGAAATTTTGTAAATCATTGTAAGTGCTATACGATGCAAAGTATCATATTGCATCTCTAAAACTGCCTACGATGTTGTTATGTGTCTGTCTGTTTCTATTTCATTCCCTTCCTGTATATTTTCTCCGAAGTTAGTCCCAGATTTTGAACTTTTGAACCTTCCTGACATAAATTCATATATTTGAGTGAAAAATTGCTAAGAAAACAAGTGATAAATCAGGAAGTTCAGATGTTCAAAAAACTTAGAACACATAGTCCAAACTTTTCGACAACGCGAGACACCATTGACAAGAAGATTTCACCAATATTACTCTTAACCCTTTTCCTCTTATCGATCCAATACTCTGATTCCCGTTCACGAACCCTCAACTACTCTACTCAATACGGTAAGCTATGTACGTTCTCTCTTTATATGCAGTATTCTATTTTCTACTTTTTCTTCTTCTTTTTCAATGTTTATTTATCTTTTTCAACTAAAATTGTACGATGATCTCTTGGAAACTATACATTGCTTAGATACCGGAAATAAGTAAAAAAAAAACTTCCATATAATGTGTCATCCAATGATAAATAATAAATTTACAAAAAATATTGGCATTTTAATGTAACTTAAAGAACTTATTTTCAAAATTTATTACTCGATTACTTTATTCGATTCCTACTAACCAGGGGAGTGCACTACCTTCGGGTCCTGGATTTGGTTCAAACTTTGGGATAAGTTTTTGGGTGTAGAAATATAATGAAAGCT
>JAYJLV010000022.1:845034-880824 GCA_036873485.1 Torymus texanus | reverse complement strand
CACACACACACACACACACACACACACACACACACACACACACACACACACACACACACACACACACACACACTACAGTTGGCTGTGATTTTTAATTCTACGCGCCCGCAGAAAAGCTGCTCTTCTACTACGAGCGCGGAGGAATAATACCTTCTTTATTAGCGTTCGGTTGTATTCAGAGCTCGAACTGCCTGATAAATTTAATTGTTGCCTACCGCGCAACTGTACTTTTACGATTCGGTGCGCTATTGATCCTCGCGTATAAGAAGCACCGTAAATTCGCGCGACTAGGGTTTATTGTTTGGTGGTATTCTTATACGTTTATATGTATACCGGTGTAAAAAAAATTTGTCTGGGTGTGATCTGGCAATAATCTAGCTTAAGTCTAGCTCCAAATGTCAGGCACAAGTCTGACAACGGTCACTTTCCCAGACAAATAATTTTACAGTTGAGAAGTCTGGGAAAGATACCAGACTTAAATAATAATATTATTATTATTATTATTATTTATCACTTTTACGCGACATAAATCAAAACTTTTTTTTGTTTCTAGATAGAAAAGCGTGACAAATTTATGATTTATGCGAAGAAATTTAATCGAATTACTTTGTTTGTAAAATGGATGCTACTATAGCAAGCACATAAAACTACCGATCAGATTATTTTGATCGTCGTAGTTTTCTGTTAAACTGCTTCCCGACGCCTCTACTTGCGCGTTTTATTTCAGAGGATACAGCTGATTATTGTAAAGGAAGAAACGGGTGCCCATAATAACTCAATTTGAATTTTTAACTTCGTAAATTGCAGGCGGTGCTTACGTACCGGCAATGGCAGACGAGAACGTGATAATTCGCAATCAGGGCACGATTTTCCTGGCTGGACCGCCTTTGGTGAAGGCGTCGACCGGGGAGGAAGTCACAGCGGAGGACTTGGGTGGCGCTGCCCTTCACTGCCAGTGAGTTTTCCCTCTTTTTTTCTTCGTTTTCTGCGTGAGCTCGTCTGTGCGCGCGCTCACGCTCGGGATATGTGATTTATTTATGACGTGGAGGATGCGGCGGTAATCTCCAAGAAATAATGAGATTGATACACTGTTTTGCGAAGTTAATCGAGAGACGGCGTTAATGTAAACTTAACTTAATTTAACGATCGACGAAGGTTGCATAAAAGATTTTGCGATGGGATATGCTTTATGCTTAGTTGTTATTTACGGCGTGTCTCTTACACGATGCTATAAATCAAGAAGCTTATAATATTTCTCCGATGCATCAGCAAAATAGGTGTATATATATACTTTCTAATATTTTGTTGATTTTTTTAATTTTCTGTCACTTTATTAAGTGAAAATGGCTACTCTAATGCTTATTGATGCTATAGATTTCTAGCCGAGATTGTATTAATAAGGAAGAAATTAAACGTTATAAACTTAATAACGAAGTAATGAATTTAATAGAAGGGCATTGTATATCTTTAATCCATGTTTTTTCCACACATAATAAATAGTTAACGATATTTACAGAAAATCCGGAGTAACAGATCACTTTGCTCTAGACGACACCCACGCACTTTACCTCACCCGCGAAATCGTGTCAAATTTGAACCGTCCAAACCGGCCAAACGACGTAGCGATCGATCGTAGCGAGGTAAACCTACCTTTGCATGCCGTCGACGAGCTTTACGGCATTGTAGGGACACAAGTAAAGCGTCCATACGACGTGCGTGAAGTGATAGCCCGAATAGTCGATGGCTCGGCCTTCCACGAATTCAAGAAGATGTACGGTGAGACCCTCGTCACAGGCTTCGCCAGGGTTCATGGCTATCCCGTAGGCATCGTCGCCAATAATGGAGTTCTCTTCTCCGAGGCTGCGCTCAAAGGGGCGCACTTTATCCAGCTCTGCGCCCAGAGAAAGATACCGTTGCTCTTTCTTCAGAACATCACTGGTTGGTATATATTATTACGCGATAATAGACGCGAAGACAGCCATGTTACAAAAGAACAATATTATTCGGAATTGGCGGGATTTTATGAGAAAGTGTTGGAAAAAGTAACTTGTTCAAAATACCTTTTTGCTTTTGTTGGACGTATTAGAAACAGGAAATTACTCTTGCTACAATTTTCTTTTTCCAGCTAAAGTTTAATCCAACGTCAATATTTTCATTATTAATATTATCCTGTGTTATATTATAAATATTAAATTGATATTATAATTAAATGTTATAAATTTTACTGAATTTCATGTTTTTAATTACAGTGATGGGAGAAGGTTTGGTGCCGGTATTTTTATTAGTAGTTATTAGATTTTTTACTGTGATTTATTACTAAACCTGCAACAAAATATTAATATTAAGTTTCACCCTAACTTATCAATAGCAATTAATCGTTTGTTCATTAACTGTGTAGAAGTACTGTTTATATAGCCTGATTTATAATATTTGTTTTTATTGCATTTTACACAACCGTTTTCACCGTAAACTAAATCACAAATCCAATTATGAAATTGATTCTATTATATCAATAGAACTTCAATTATGCTTATTATTATGTTTTTAAATACCTATTAATTTTTATTTTGTATTACCTGTAACGTATTTTTAGAAATTTCATGAATGTTTAGTTGCTATTTAGTTATATTATTAAAGCACTGCATTGTTTTGGAGTGCTCAAAAAGTCATTGCATGTTTTTTTTGTCATAGAAAATGTAATTGTGTGCAATAAAATTCGTTTATATCTTTTTAATGGGAAATGCATTAACTTCCTTTCAGGATTCATGCCAGGAAGAGAATCGGAAGCCGGAGGCATCGCGAAAAACGGAGCTAAAATGGTAGCCGCAGTTTCCTGCGCTCAAGTACCGAAAATCACCGTCATTATTGGCGGATCTTACGGAGCTGGAAATTACGGTGATTTAGAAAACGTTATTCTTTATCCTCTCGGATATTGTCTTGACTACTTTTTCCGTAATAAGAGAAATTCGTAATCGAATCGTAGCACTAATAATTGATTTATGAAATTATTTTTTACAGTTATACGATTCAACTTGTAAACTGATACCAGTAATTATTTTATTCGCAGGAATGTGTGGAAGAGCATACTCGCCGAGATTCTTGTACATGTGGCCAAATGCTAAGATTGGCGTGATGGGCGGCGAAGTTGCTGCAGGTGTTTTAGCTACTATTACCAGAGACCAACGTGCACGAGAGGGAAAAGAGGTATACTTTTCACGTTTTATGATTTTGCTGAAGTGAGGCGAGAGCTCAATGGTTGTCATCCCTCAGGGCGCTTTAAATCAACATTCAATAGAATTTCAACATGGAATGTCAAAACGATTTATTAAATTTTTTTATTCGAAATGATATTTGATTGTTTAAATTACAACTGTTAAAGATCACTTATATTAATAGATTAAATCAATCATACTTGATATTAATAATCGATCATGTTTATCAAATATTTATAATTTCACTGAACTTTTATGGTTTTTGATTCGCAGTTTACTCAAGAAGAGGAAGATAATCTTAAAAATCCGATTATCAAACAGTTTGATCATGAGAGCAGTGCTTATTACTCGAGTGCTAGGTAAAGTTTAATAATTTTCTAGAAATTTTATAAACCAATCCCAATTTATCACCAATTTTATAATAAATACATTTTTCAGGATTTGGGATGATGGAGTGATTGATCCAATGGATACAAGATCTGTCATTGCTTTAAGTTTGTCGGCTGCGCTCAATGCACCTATACCTGACAGCAAATTCGGAATATTTCGAATGTAAACATGTTTTCGTGAACAATCTCAACGACATCTATGTTTACTTTTTATAGACAAACTTGTTGTTTTTATACTTTTCTTGTCAAGCATTCCAAATTTATAGTGTTATAATGGATAGTTTTAAAAATATGTGCGAAAAAATGTTCCTTATCTGTTACTTTATTATATTTTGTTGTTACAGTGTAGTGTTTGCTACTATGCGCTTTGATAGAATTGAAAAGTTGTTTTTAATTTTAAATGGTACATTTGTGTATAAGTATGTAGAATCATTTTTTTTTACTTTTTTTTGCATCTATCATCGAGAGACAGAAACTGAAAACTGAACTAAAATGAAAGTATGCTTAATAGTAAGTTAAATGTTACAGGGTCTGTACTGTGATTTACATAAATGGATTGTTGTGAAAATGCTTATTCTTGCCACGTCTTGTTTATAGGAACTAAAATAATTACATGATAAATCTACATGAAAGAATTGTTTCTTCATTTTTCAATAAAATTGACAAACTATGTAAAAAAGTTTGTACAGTATTTTATTATTAGCTGTTCGTTGATTGCCTTGCGTATGTAAACTTAAACGTTACATACGTATGTTAAAAAAAAGTGTAATACATAAAATTTAATATTTGCTAATCGATTGAATAGTTACATTATCGGTTTACAGACTTAAGCGTAAATCAAATATTAAAACTAAGCAATATTAGATACACAAATACATTACAATGACACTATATTATGCTTGATTAACTTGTTCCTTCGTATTTTCATCCCGATTATACATATTCTTATCGAGTATTCGATTAATATCGTAGATACAAAAAATTGATTCTGCTCATCGTTTTACGTCTCAGTTACTTATGTATAATTATACTATATAGTAACGTACAAAAAGATTGTCATTAAAAATCATAGTCTATGAAATAGCGTTCACACAGGCAGAAAGCTTCCTTGCAAACTCTTCACATTCATTCATTTAATTCCTATATTGTGTAGCACATAGTTCTTCGATGTTAATCAATCGGTAAGACAATTGGAAAAAAAAGTATTAATTGCTAATTAATTGATTAACTCTCTTACAAGTATGTATTACGCTAATTGTAAAAGCCGCGTTAATAATAATTGTTACGTCGTCGTACGACTAGGTCCTTCAGCTTTCTCCGCTTGCAAAAACTGAATGTCATTCGTTTCTACCCCCTTTACTATATTATCCAAAATAATATTTCATTAACAATGATTCGAAGGTTACCAACCTACGTTCTTTTCATAAAAAAAGGTTACTCTTTTTTCCAATGAACGACTTAAAAGATACAAAATGAAAGTAAGATTCTGAAACGCCATTGTAATCCGGGCGCAAAAAATACGCGAGAAAAAAAAAAGAAAGGCAAGCGGATGCGCTCGTCTCGCGTATAATAGGCGACGATTCAGTAGTCGCAGAGCGGAGAAATCTCGGAAGCTGATGCTACTGCACGCGAGAGAGTCGTCGTCGTCGTCGCCGTCGTCTTCTCGTCGCTCTCTCCTTCCCCAACTTGATGGAGATAAACGCCGCCGTTGCTACTCGCAACTATACACGAGGTTCCGTTCATTTCTTCGGTTTTACCCGCTGCCGCCGCGCGTTTAAGTACGTTACACATTTTCCCCCGACTTGGCAATTTGATTGCTGCAATTTTATACCTCGTCGCCGCCGCCGCTAAGCCTAAGCTTCGTAGTCGAGCGCTCCCGCGTACTATACTCTCCTCACCGCCTTCTCTTTTTGCTCCTTTATTCCGTACTTTTCTCGTCGTCATTTCTCTCCTCCTTCGCTCTCCCTTCGCGATTCGCTACGAAATCTCAGGCTCTTTATTTCCTTCTTTTAGTTTAGTATCACATGAGCGGTTTGTTATGTAAGACGTTTCTTTATTTTCTTCGAGTTTGCTTTTTTTTGTAATAAAAAATTTTCTAATTTTATGTATACTCTTTTCAAAACAACCGAATCTTCGCTACATTAGCATAGCTTTCTTTTTTCTCATATAGGCAAAATAACAAGAGCAGAGCCTATATGCTCAATTGAAACCGGCAGCGAGAGCCGTTGATCAAAGAGGAAATAAAAAAACGTCCCACCAGCATTACACTATTAAAGATTGTTCTCGCTTCCAGCGGTATTACACGAGTATTAAACTCGATCGATCGATCTCCTACCATTGCCTCTCATCTACAGCGGTCTGCGAAGGCACAGGAGAACGAGGAAGAAGAGGCCGAGGCCGAGTGGCGTGGCCCGGTGCTCACTGCTGCCGTTATTGGTACTGCCCGCGTTCTCCGTACCATCGGTCTCGTACTTGAATTGCTCGCCGATCTCTTCTGCTCGTACCGTCCTCTCGCGCGTTTTGCCTTTGCGAATGAATTTAGAAATTTCTGAGGCAAAAACGTGAGAAAAAAAACAAGAGTTGGCATGGTTAAACAAGCGTTATTATACAAGTTGGTTTGGTATGGTGAATTGGATTTTGATTATTTTGTCAATTTTTTTTTGTTGCTTTTTGCGTTCAGCGGCGATCGAAATAAAATATCAACAAAAAGTTGCGTTCTTTTTCTCTATTCTAGGGTGTGAACGTGAGCTAGTATAATCTCATGCGTGAATCTCGGTGAGATTGATTAATGTGTTTGCTTTGAATGAGTAACTAGTGATATTAGTCTCATGATGTAAGTGGTTTAGTGTATTAAGGTATATTATTTAACGTTATGAAGTACCTATAAGGTTTTTAGATAATAAGTTATCCTTTTATTAAGTAAAATGATAATATGTATTAGATTTGACGTATAAAACTTTAATGACTTTTTAAATTAGTTTTTAATGGATATTATATTTGAAATATGTCTATTTCTTTCAATTTTAATCTACAGTAAATACGAGTTAAAGAACTTAAAAAATTTTAATGATATGTATACTTTTATCTTTTTCATTTCAAATAATTAGTATGAATAATATATTTGAAGTATAGAAAATAAATTGTATTCTTACATCATGAGAACATTCCCTTTTGACAAGTTATTTACGAAAAAAAAATCAATTAATATTTTATTTCTCCCACTATTTACAAAATATATTATAATGTTAAACCCTTTAATTTAGTATAACATTATTTATTAAATTATTTTCTATTAATTTACCCAGTTCATGCAGTATAATTAGTAAAGTTTTATTCTTATTTACCTTCCTCGGTTAGGACATCGTTATCGTAGTCCACTTTAAGGGATACCTTCATGTCCATTTCGAACATTTCGTTTTCTCCAGTCTTCGACGGTTCTACTGATCGTCGTTTTCTGCCGTATCCAATTTTGCCATTACTGCACTCGATCTAAGAGGAAAAAGGAAAGACAATTTTATTTGATAATGATCCTCCATTTTTCAAAGCGTCGTGACAGCTTGATCGCACGCCATAATTGAAAGGAAAGATTGAATGTTCCTGGCCGAGTCCCACTTTTCTCACGCGATGAATTTCATAAGTGTTGTGCAAGAAAATAAGTGATACGTCAAGTGCTTATTTTTTTAAACCCATTGATCAAATAACTAATGAAAAATTAGATTAAAAATCTTTGTCATTTTGTTTATGAAAAACTCATCTAAATTAATCGATGTATTTTATGAACTTGAAATTTTCCCAGATTCACCCTCAACTCTTAAAAGTTATAGAAAAAAATATTTTATCTAATTGATGTTATAATTAAAATGACCTATTTTAAACCTGGAACTTTTGAAAATTATTTGTAACTTTATTTTTAGATAAAGCGTTATAGGAGCAAAATTTTTCTTGGGATTATATTATTTATTAAAAACAGTACGCTGCGGTATATTCCTAAAAATAGTAAATACCGCATCGCCACCTTAGCCAAACAAATCATTCACCGCTAAATCCACATACAATACAAATCACCTTCTCGACCATAACCAAGTATCGTACTCCTCCGCATACACGTCGAACGCATCTCTCCTCTCTCGCACGACTCCTCTATCTCTCTCTTAGCATTATTTTCCGAGTTCAGGGTTCGAGAGAGAGAGAGAGAGAAAGACTGCGCGTGTGTTTGCACAGAGGCTAAATAAATTTCGCGAACCACACAATGTCATCCGACGGCCGCATAAGTATACAAGAGAGCGCCAACGTGCAAAAAGGAAAAAGAGGTAGAGAAGGGAATTGACTTACCCCGCGACATTTGCCCACACAAACGGTAACGGTACCCTGGAATTGCACGTAGCTGCTCTCCGGGAACTTGAAGGCGCGGAAGTTGGCGGACAAGAAGTGACCGTTTACCGTCTCGAAGTTTTCGAAGAGGTAAGGATCCACTGAGCACCTGAAAGTAAAAGTACCGTGTAATCGGTGAATATGTACTTTCAAAGGGTATAAGTGGTTTTGTATAGATCTAGAGCTTTTTCCTGTACGATGTCGACCTAAATTATAGCATAGAGTATTGCAGGTACGTATTGGGGATTGGTATATAAGATGGATGCGTGTAATAATCTATGGAGATTTCCCGGATTAAGGCATCAAAATCATAACGTATAACGATATTCTATAAGTTTTAATGAAATGAGGCTTAAACATGCGAAACGCCTTTTACAAGTAGTAAATAGGAATTATATCGTAATCAGATTAACACGAAACAACAGTTGCAGCTTTAATGGAACTATAACACAATGTTATATGGGAAATGAAATTTATAATACAACAAGATTTAATCTTTTCTAATGAGTGAATATAATTTTTTAAAACTAATAATGTCAGGAAAAGAAACATTTTCATGTAAATAAAATTAAAATAACAAATTATCCTACAAGTATAATTAGACACGTCTTTCACGCGCGTTCTATTTTCCTGTCATGCACGCATTACACACATGTGTGTGTGTGTATATATATGAAAATTATACAGAAGTTCTTGTACGACATATAATACAACGTATTTTGCATTTTGGAAATCGAATAACAATATGTGCGTCTATTTTTTTTCCCATGCGCTCTCACCCATTGTAAATGATGGTCTCTTCCTGGCTCTTGGTGTCGGTGACCTGCATGTGAGTCACCAGTAGCCCGTAAACCTTGGCAGCCTCCTCGCCGAGATAGATTTCCATTTGAAGCGGCGTTCCGGGTTTGACAACTAATTCATCCTTGATAATTTTATTGCCCTGCCTGACGTTGAACAGCAGCTTCGGTTTCGACGCGTTGCCCTCCAGCATACCCAGTACCGGCGTGTTCCTGTAAAACGAGATCACGCACAGGCGTTATTATACAAGTGTACATATGTGTGTGTGTGTGTGTGTGTGTGTGTGTATGCGGACGGGTAGAGAAAAGAGAGACATTTGAATTTATGCATGGAGCGCGCGGCTCTTTGTGATGCCAAGTTGCTATTTGTAGAAATGGAAATTTCGAATTTCCTTTTCAACGTTCGGGAATGTTTTTAATGCCTGTTTCCTTTAAGCACATAATTCATAAGGGTTTCGTGAAAACTATGCGCGGAAGCTCGACAATGGAAAGTGTTATTATGATTTACTGCTACCGAGTAATAATACGAGGTTTATACACGTGCTTCTGTATGAATGGAAGAGTTTCATTGTAATTGCAATTATAATATTAAATTAAGGCTTATAGAGATCTCTTTTTATTTTATTACGCGTTTAATCGTTTCTTGAAAAATGTAAGCCTAATCCAAACGTTTACTGCGAAATTTCAATTCATATCTGACAACTTTTTGTTAATTTCTTTTAAGGAAACCTGCATATATTATAGATTACATATAATCTAGATATATATTTATTATTATCTCTATTAAACAGGACAGGAAAGACTCGTTTAATTTTCCCTATTTCTAATCAACCATTAATTGAAATAGCCGCATATGTTCGAAAAAAAAGTATTTACGCCTCAATTAACCACATAAGAAATCGACTTCCTCAAATTTCAATTATAATACAACCACGCCTCAATGAAAGAACGGCGCAACTTTTTCCATTTCCCAACGCGCGCACATCTCAATAAGTTCGTGAAATATTTTGCTCTCTTAATTAAAGCCGTATGTACGGCGAACAGTTCATAAATACAGCCACGTAATTGAGCAAAGCGAGCCCCTGCCGAGCCTCTGATCCCAAAAGGGCAGTACGCGTATAATACGCATGCGCGAGCGCCCTGTCAATGTAATTTGCTTATACGACTTAACAGCTTCCTATACGGTCAATGTATAAGCTCCTTTCGCGAATGAAATCCAAGTGGTACCACGTGATTTCTCTCTCTCTCTCTCTCTCTCTCTCTCTCTCTCTCTCTCTCTCTCTCTCTCTCTCTCTCTATCGCATTAAACAAATCATCGCGCACGCTTGTGCCTTATTTAAGCAACGTTTCCTCGTACGGAGAAGCTACGCGAAATTATCTCGCCCTCGTTTACGATAATTTGCAACCGCGCTGGCGCGCCCTTATTTCACGGTATACGCTGAAAGGGGAGGGGGAGAGGGAGAGAGAGAGATGAACGCGACTCGGATCAAACGGAGCATCGTCGTCCTATAAAGCGCACCAACGGCGGTTTAATTACGAAAACATCCGATACCCGTTTATACGCGAGTATAGAGCATCTATCGTCGTAACATTTGCAAAATACAATCTCGCGGACCGTTGCGCATGCGTGCGTATATGTACGTATGTGCACCTGACAAAGCCAAGAGAATCGCGTTCATATATATAAAGTACATGTGTATACGGATGGAGAGAGAGAGAGGAGTGGAGAGATAGGCAGAGAGAGAGAGAGAGAGAGAAAAACACTCGGCTAAGAGTAATATCTGATAGGGGGGATTGCCATTCGCCGCGAGTTTAAGTATGTGTAATGAATGGATTTACGTCGTGGAAAAATGATGCAGCTGGAGTGCCTTGGCGATGATACTGTTTTAATTACGTCTGTTATGTGGCGCGATGGTGGTGGCTTTTTGCAAGAGCACGCGTACTCATAAGAAGCGAGGGGTAAATACCTTGATATAGATACCAACACTTATTGACAAGGAATAAAAAGGATGCGCGCGCGCTCTTGAAAATGATACACCTTGCATCCTGCTTATACGTATATACACGTTCATTTAAACTATCTTGGGAGATCAATGTATGCATTTCATTTCATTTCGTTTATAGATTTCATCGTACCGTATTTATGACTTCTTGCCGTGCATTAGCGTTAATTTGCTTTCTTTTTTGTTTTCTTTGGTACCTATACTGATTTATAAAGTTCCATTTTAATTTTTATGAATCGAAATTTGATTTATCCGATAAGTTACAATGATGGCGTGAGAGTACATACAACAACATTAGTATAAAAGCTTTTGTATTTACAAAAGAAAAAAAGATTTCTCTTTGAGAAAGTAAATAAACGAACAATTTTCAAGAAAAAATTTTTTTTTTGCTTTCAATACACGTAAAGCTATTATGAGATAACAATCTTATTTAAATTCATTTTATTTCCCTTTAATCACAAATCAGAATTACAAAAGACAATTTATTAGAAAAAAGCAATAACAACGCGTTTCATAAATTCACGATTACAGACAAATTTTATCTTGTACTCAGAACTTGGAACAACGAAATCGCTTCGTCTCAAGCAGCTTACATTTTTACCGAATAAGCATCGATTTCTCCTTGCACACTCGTACCCTCGTCGACGGCTTTTTATCTCCCTCCCTACCCTTTGTAATAGATAAATTGGGCGCAACGAGGCGTTCCGCGGTGAAAAACGCTCGCGACTGTCTCGCGCATGCTGGGCAAGAAAAGAGCTGCATAGCGCTTACGCGGCGATGCTCCTTTGATCGGTTCTCCTCTCTCTCTCTCTCTCTCTCTCTCTCTCTCTCTCTCTCTCTCTCTCTCCCGCTGCGATCTACTGCTCCAATCTGCTTGCGCTCGCCCTGCGTGCAGTGTATTTATGCGAGTACGCACGCTCGTGTATATGTGTATATATACACACACACACCTACTCACTTGCATGGCTTTTCCGCGGGAGGGACACTCTCGAGATGGAAGGAACACAGAGACGCGGGAATTCAAATTATCGATCGCCTAGCCTCTGCGCGGCGGATCGCTGAATGAACTGCACACACACACACACATACACATGTGCAGGCATCTGATGCATTGTAACGACTACGCAAGGAAGAGTTTTGCATTTTTTTTTTAAGCTCTCGTCGGCGACGCTCTAAGTAAGTGCCCGCCGCTTGCTGTACAATTGTACCCACGGTGCGCGTATTCAAATCGAGAAAGTTATAAGAGGCTTTTCTTGCAACGTATATATACGCGCGAGAGATGGTTTTTCATGCCCACAAGATGCTAACAAGAGTTGTATGGAAATGTATGTGAGCTGCATGGGCAGATTGAGAAATGGAATGAGTCGATCGCTACTGTAGCTTGTAACTAGATCGGGGTAGGAGATCAATAGCGTGCGCGGCAAAACAATAATTGTCCGTCGAACGTCGCTGCTGATGTAGTGTATATATATATGTATATATAAAAGAGCTTTCGCCGGATATGCCGCTGTTCTTGCGCGAAGACTGGATAATAAATTGCACGTTAGATCGGACAAATGGTGCAGCAGCGGCGGCGGCGGCACGGGAGCACTGAAACAATCGGCTTTTTAATCAACGTGCGAGCGATTGTACGCGCGGTGAAACTTGTTATATCGTGCGAGCCGCGATCGTTGCGGACGGAGGATATATCGAGTTTTTGCGCGAGCTGGGAAATTTTTTATCGAATTTATGAAGGATATATGCAGATAAAATGGAAAACGGTTGTTTGGCCGGTATATATAGATCGATATATAGAGAACGAGCGAATGGTATGATCGATTTAGCGGTTTTGCCGGCTGGGAAAATGATCAAGTGTAGAAAGGCAAAACTATATAGCAATGAGTTACGCCTATATGTTTATCATGTGGGTTATCGGTTATATTAATCTGTTCTGAAGTATCTATTACGAAATGCATTCGTACATATATAAATTATATAATGTGCATTAGAGTATACGTATCTATTTCCAACTTTATTTGCAAATAGATAATTGCAAACAGTAATATTGAGTAATAACATTAATAAGCCAAAAACATAATATAATGAAAAAAGGTTATACACATTCCTTCAAAAGCTTGAAATATAAAAAAAATTCTCGAAATGGATAACAAAACAAATCGAATTTCTACCAAATCGATCTGAAATTTCTATCCCATCCTCGTTGAACGAAATTCGCTCACAAACACAGACCTCATCCTCCCGCGGCAACAACATGTATACTCCACACCCGATATACCACCGCGTATTCTTGCGCCTTATTAAAAGCTCCCGCGCCTCGCGGGTGCTTTTATCGGTGTCTTATCTAACACTCGCCGATAGCTAAAAACAGCTACATATACGTGTGTGTGTGTGTGTGTGTGTGTGTGTGTGTGTGTATATATATATATATATATAACATATACATATACGTCACACGCGTGAGACACTTCGCCGTTCGCTCGGCTTATACACCCCGCGAGCATCTCTCTCTCTTTCTCTCTTGCCGGTATGGTTTATCGCGATCGCCGAGCGTTTCCGACTAGTCGCAGATTTAGGATGGCGATTACACTCGCGCCCTGCGATTTATATTTCGTATATATACGCTGGACTCTCTCTCTCTCTCTCTCTCTCTTTCTACTCGCGTTATAGCACTTACATTCTAATGAGTATAACCGCGTATATATGTAACTCGCAGCCCGGAAAACACGATGCGTTTTGTATAATTCGAGGAGGCAGCAGACGACGCGTAAAATGGGGCGAGGATATCGTTTCCCTTCCCAAGCTAACACATAGGTATATATATATATATATTCACTCGTACTCTATGTATGTATATGTGTGTATATGTGTGTGTGCTGTTAGAGCAAGACACCTGCGATGCGTGAGAGCGCACTCCGCTTTTTGCGCTCGTTCGCCAAGCGCCGACTTTTGACAGGGAATCGCGCATTAACGCTCGGTTAACGCGCGCATAAGCGCGGAAGAGAGGGAGGGAGAGAGAGAGAGAGAGAGAGGCTAAATATTTAATATTTAAATGCGCGTAAAATTGCACGAGCACGCGAGCGAGCGTACGAGCAAGCAAGCTAGAAAGCAAGCGTTCAGTGTGCTTTATGAGGTGTGTACAGAGAGCGGAGAGTGGAGAGATTACGGTGCTAACGGATGAGGCACGGAAAGAGAAATAAATAAGTTGCTATTACTTTGTGTCACTAGTTATAGCGGAATTTTTTTTTACGTATTGGAGTAGCTTTGTTGAGTGTAATTAAATATCAATCGAATATAATTAGTAGAATGTTTTCGTAATGGAAAAACTTATTCTCTATATAGCAAGTATTCAATTGATATACATATTTTGTTTCAATTTAATTATATTTTAATAATTACGGAACATCGACTACACTATAATCCTAAAACAATTAGAAATTATTATGCTAACCATAATTTTCAAAAATATCGTTAAAAATAAACGCTAAAGAAGAACTTACATATATAATAGCAAAAGCAATCAAATCCTTAGAGAAGACGCCTTCAAAGCGTCAATTAAATAATCAAATGCAACGCTCGAATCATTCTGCAACAACGATTTATACTGGCGAACAATTACATCTCCTGATTGGATCCAACGGTAGTATGCGAAGTAGCAGTAAACCCCGACGAACACTTCACCCGTGTCTTCACTCTTCAGAACGAAGTACATCTCGACGAATGCTTCTTCCGCGCTGTGGCAAGGATATGCCCGCACGTAAGTATGTCTTCGTTACTTCAGTGCGTATAAATATAGATGTGTACATGAATTCAACGACAGAAATTTATATCTTCATCGGGACGAAACGTGTAATGAAGAGCAAATGGTGTATATATATATACGTGCGGCGTGGGGCAATCATCGCACGCGGCAGTACTCAATAGCTCGTTGCGCGTGCACGCGCGTGCGGTGAAAGTACAAGCTCATCGCTTAAACCTCAATTTGCATTCAAAGAAAATTGTGATATTTGTTTCGCTGCTCGCGCGCGCGCGCTGATGGCATTATCGTACTTGGGTAGGTATACCTGCTGCTGCTGTTGCTACTGCTGCTGTTAGTTCTTTGGGCAAACGATGATGATATGGAAAATATAATTGAGCGGAGCAATTTGCCTGCGCGATGTTTGTATCTTAATGTAAAAGAAGCGTATATATAACGTCTATTTTAACTTATATAGCGAGTGCAGGGCGGTAATGGAAGTTTTTAGTTATATATTTGAAAATTAATAGAGACAGTTATTGTATGTGTGTGTGTATGTGTGTGTATATATATAATAACTTATTTTGTAGATCAAAGTAATTCCATCGACTTTAATATCGATTAGCAATATTTCATCAATGCGCTCGCCATTAATTCAATTATAATTTAAGCTCGAATTAATGAACGGAACACTCGACTCCTATCTCGAAATCTAGAAACCCATGGCGCGCCATCAATAACATCTCCATTAAGCCGCGCATCCTGCTCCCTTAAAAATATATATCCCCAGCAAAACCGTACATATATAAATCTTACTGCGAAAATATTATTAGAAATTATGACGGTGCACGTTATGTGCGAGCACGTCCCGCTTACTTCGCGATAAAATCTTTAATCATTATTAAATAATTCAGATGCACTATCACTTTCTTTATCTCGGTCTACCCATCTTGATTCCTAATTATTCCCCTCAAAAATTGTACCGCGCTACACATATATACATATACATATATATCTCACGTTAGACGAAGGAAGAACTGCGGTTTGCTATGTACAGCAGGACAGTTATTCAGCGTCCGCGATTGCGCCCTGGGAATATTATACCTACAGCTGACCCGTATCGAAGAACCCATCGGTCGCGATGTCGTTTTGCTCAGATGATAGGCACGCCTGAGTGAACGCGTTATTACGCTTTTAGCGGATCACCCTTCGGAAGTCAGTTGCAGGCTGTACTTTCGCATGTATATAGTTTTTTCATACTGGTGGGAGTCTATACGGATGGGAAACCGGGTTAGTCAGCTGTTGCTATAGCGTGGATTTCACGCGGCAAAGGGGGAAATTGTTAAAGAGAAACAGTGTATATGGTGGGGGATTCAGTGGAAAGTGTGTGTGTGTGTGTGTGTGTGTGTGTGTGTGTGTGTGTGTGTGTGTGTGTGTATATATATATATATATATATATACACATATACATATATGTTTCCTGTAGTTTAATGTTTACGTTTCCAGCTTTGATATTTTATGTGGAATACATCAGACGTGGGGCTTTACACTTGGCAGGAAAACATAATCTTATCCGGATTTCTACGCCGTAAACCGTGGAAAATAATAATAAAATCTCAATTTGATGCAATCTTCGTAGAAGAGCGGTTTGTTATGAAGGATGATATTGAAAATGACTTTAAAATAAATGTATAAATTTAATTGTCTAAATAAAAACCGTTTTTTCTTTTTTAATTTCTTGTATATACGAAAAGAAGAGCTATTATGCAATAACACTAAATATAGCTTTAGAGTTCGTTGCACTTAAAAGGAAAGGGCTTCTCACTACTATAAAAATCGAATGACTTTTCATACGACGGGCTATTTTTATCTTCATTTCAATGCCCTAGTGAAAAAATTATGGAAATGGCGGTGTTAACAATGCACGGCACATGAGCGTATTAGTGCATACTATCTATCGCATTCGTGCAACTGTCCCATACTAGGACGACAATGCTAGATCCATATTAGGTTATCTTCACCTTCGTTTCTAATATATACTTAAAAGCACATTTTATGCATCACTTTTTCTTATCTTTATTATTAAACTCTAACTAAAAATTTTTTTTTTTTGCGTGCATAATTTAGATTAGATCTAAAATACGGGAACGTTGCCAAGAATAGCATCGCGCAGACTGTTACATAACTTTAACAATATGCAATTTACGATTAAAAAAATTAACGCTCGCGCAACAACCGCAAATATTACCATTCATAAGTTGCAATTAGAATTTCACACCGCGAGAACTAAGTGTACATTAATTAAGTGTGTCCCGACCTGCTGCTATAATCTATAGAAAAATAAACTGCTACTTGCGAGGTTACGCTAATGCTGCAACTCCATAGTAGCTCTATAGAAATCAACCAACGAAGAAAAAGAAAAGCTCAAACGTTATATTCTACGATCACAATTATCACGAGAGAGAAAGAACCTACCAATCGGCACTGGTAACACAAGGAAACCCTTCGCACCCCTATATACACCCTGCGCACGCACTCCCTTTAATTAACCACGTATTCGATCACCAGCAGCAAACCGTGCACCGTCTGTATCACACAGCTGATGCGAACAGCGCGTGCGCATCGCATCGTTCCATCCTCGCGTAGCACTTTTTTCCCTCTTTCTCTCTTTCTTTTCCCTCGCTCTTTCTCTCCGGTGTATATAGCTAGAGCCGAGAAAACGCGCTTGCGCTTGCGCTTGCGCGCTCGTTAAAGCGAGATCTCGTGCGTAACGACCTTCCCCGGTGCGCTGCATGGAGAGAAAAGAGAGGACTTGGCGATCGCGCAAAGGTCTCTCTCTCTCTCTCTCTCTTCTCTATATCCTTATACCTATGTCTCTGTCTCTGTATACTATGGCGAGTAGTGTGCGCACACGCGCATTGTCGCTATGCAATGTGCAAGTCGCGAGTAGCACGTGATGCGCGCGGCTATGGAGAAAAAGAAACCGCGATTCTACGGCAGCGTTAAGTACACCGGCGGGGGAGAGACAGCCAATGTTTCTTCTTCCTTTTTTCGAGCATATAGTACATACGAAGAGAAACGGAGAGAGGGAACGAAATTAGGTATTTATTCGTCTGCGGAAACTCCTAATTGAATGTTTTTTTTTTTCTTTCTTTCCTTTGGCGTGACTCTACTCGTGATTGCTAATGCGCCTTGCGTGATTACATTAATTTGCTAGCTGCGTATATATAGCAAAGAATATAGTTGACATTGAAGATTATTTTTTAATAATTAAATTAAAGTATACTTATTTTAATTGTTCTTCGTGGAATATACATTGTTTCTCTGACATAAATTATTCCAGACGTCGAGATATTATAACTCAATGCGTTCGCATTGGTAAAATCATTTATCAAGCAGAAGATAATTATTAATGACCACCATGCGAAAAAAAAAATATATATATGAGCAGACAATTTGCATACATATAAACAAGTTTTCAGAGCTCGTTTTCATTCTTCTGGCACGCGTTAAGAAAAAAAATCTGAAATTCCTCAAGGGGGGATGAGGGTTGTAATTTTCATGGTAGGTCATATAAATTCATTAGAGTAAAGAAAAATTCGGTTGAACAAGTTTTTAGCTGGAAAGTATATCCGATGGCGCCAACGTTCAGATGCAAAGCGTTTTGCATCTGGTTTTGCACCCAAGGGTTATAAATAGACGTAACTATAAATTTGTAATACATGCGCGGTGAAAGCCCTTGTCACAGCAACTTTTGCTTAACACACGTTAATGGAGACCCTCTTTTAATTAAGCTCATCGATACGTTTAACTTAGACAGGATCATTAAAATCATGATAAATCATGCGAAAAGAATAGCTAATTCTTCTTTTATTGTCATAAATTTTACTTTTACTTTTACCGCAACATAAATTTCGCTTTCAACATAGTCATTTAGCGTCTTTTTCTAAACTTTACACTTTTACAATTATAAAACATAAATTTCCATGTGTTTTAATTCATTTTTATCTGAAATACCAAATAATTGTATTTTGTTTTCTTTGTAATGTCCAAATAAAATAGTCGTTAAAGTTTTGCTTTAAATAAATTGTGTCGCCAGAAAGACATCTGTACAGGAAATAAATGATAACAGCAATTAATGTCCCAATGATATTTACAATCTCTACAAAAAACATTAAATTTACATATAAAAACCTTATACATCGTTTATATGATATAAAAATAATTTTTAATTGCCTTATGTGCATGTACTAAGAGTAAAGATGATAGATAAGTATATTTTATTATATTACTATCTTAACTACAACTCAATAATTTTTGTCAAACGCATCATGTAAAGTTAATAAAATTAAGAAAAACTATATCGTAATAAATAAAAACTGTCCTTTATATATTTCAATTCATTATATAAATTCATCAAATATATTCCCTTTATCCACATACTCACAGCATCTATATGATTATCAAGTATTGACCGTGCAATCCGTTCCCGCCATCACGTCCGTTTCTTCCATCCATTACCCTGGTACACCCATAAAGAAACTCTCCGGTCCCCATACGTAATTTTCCATAACGTTCCACGCGGCACTCGCGCATATCCGTGCCCATACCTTTCACAGCTGCAGTTATGCAAATGATAACACGGCTCGCGACGAAACGGCAACCGTACACACACACACATATATATATATATATATATATCCGCGTCTCTGCTCACACAAAGAAACAACACAAGGCACTCGAAAAACGAAGCGGGTCTTATCAATCTTTTTGCCCTTCGCGGTCATATCTCGCCGCAAACGGAATCAATCCGTAGCTTGGTACTGTTACGTCGTTTAGCCTGAATAGGAATGGGGGAAAAATGGTCGGCAAAAAGCCGATCGATCGATCGCACGCCCGCGCGGTTGTTCTCTATGATGTCGAACGGGAGAGAGAGAGAGAGAGAACGATCTTCGTCACGGGATAGATTTTTGTTGTCGACGATGCGCCCGTGTTCTTTTTGTTCGAAAGGCGTCGTATATATGTATGAGTTAGGACGATGATGATACACGAGAGAGTGAAAGAGCGGTTCGTTTTACTAGAGTCGTAAATTAAGGGTATGGTGGAAAAAACGGAGGGAAAAAGTGAGATAGGTATGGAGATGAGTTCGATTCTCTTCGTTGTATGCGGGCTTATGGCTATTTCTGGAGATGCCGTTAATGTTGAATTGCGTATGTATCGGTCTACATTTGGTTTGGCATATTCATAAACTTTTCGTCTGATAAAATAAAATTAGTGGGTGTCTATAGATACCGATATTTACCTGATAATATTTTCATATCTTAGTATTGTCAGTTATAAATAATAGGCATAGAATATGTGTTATTGGGTTTTTTAAATTGTTATAATAATAAATCTCCGAAACTTCGGCGTTACCAATTACAGGGACCCACTGTTTTCATTCAATTTTGAAATTCCACAAAAAAATATTTTTGACATGTTATAATTTTGTATTGAATCTATAGCGTGTCAAAGAAATATTTTGTCAAACTTCGAAATTAAATGAAACAATTGGGCCTTTACGATAGACAGTAACAACTGGATGTATAATTACCTTATTTATATTCCATCCACATTAAAACATATTATCTGTAATATTCAACATTCCATATTTTTCAATTTAAAATCCTTATTTAGACATTTATATAACAAAATAAAAATTATGCTGGTATACCAACTAACATAAAAGAAAACATTTGACCAATAACAAGCAAATCTACAAAAATAAATTTCAAAACCAATTTCCAACCACAACTCCTTCGTTCCCTTTGGTTCTCCAACTTTACCCTTTGTCCGCTCATCTCTCTTTCTAACATCGGTATACACACATACCCATACAACGTCGATGCGCTCCATCGCCTCACGAGCAAGGTCAGCTCGTAAAAGTGTCAACTCGCTAATTCACTTGAAACCCTCTCCTTCCCCCTTGAACTTCACGTAAGTTCACCGCAGTGTCAAAACCCTCTCACAAACTCTAACATATACCTATATATACACGCTTCTCCGAGAAAACACAACTATACGTATGCGCCTATACGCGCTGAGTGCATCATCGCTATGTTACATACACCGCGGGGCCGTTCGTTTCTCGCGTATGGTTCCGTTCGGCTTCCGGGTTATGTGATTACAGACTGCTACACAGTAGTAGGTATACATACTGCTATAGCGTATACGTGAGGAAGGGCATAAAAATAGCCCGTAAGGACACACACGCGCGCGCAGCGGTAGCTCGCTCGCTTGCTGTGGCTCACTAATGTCTACTTTAACGCGAAGATCCGTTTCTAATGATTGCCTCTCATTGTTTTTGCCTTAGCCGCCGCCACCACCGCGTGTTTGCGCAAGCAAGTCGACGTCCTTCTCTCTCTCCCTCTCTCTATGTATACCTGGCGTTTTTCCTTCTTTTTTCCGTTGTTCTCCACGCGCGCGAGCTTCTTTCCGCGAGCCATCCTTCTTTCCGCGTTATTATTTTGCGCTAAGCGATGGTTCCGTACGCTACGTCTCGCAGTGTGCGCGCGCACGCGGTGTAAGCGTTTTGCTTGTTTTGTTATTAGTGAGTGCGCCGGTGTTTACCAATGTAATGTTACGTTTTTTAATGCCCAACCGCGCATGTGTGCCTGTGCCAGTCGCGGAGGTCGCCCATGAAAATTATATGGTTAGGGGGATGGATTTGCTGAGAGTTTGTTGTTGCTGGCGTGGTACAACGGTTTTGTCTTGAATGATGAAGTGTGAATTTGTTCGTAATTTTTGTTTTGTTTTAAATTTTATCATTTAATATAGTATATAACTGAAATTATAATAAAAGAATCAAAGTAAAAATATTTAAAATAAAGTTAGTTTAACATAGTCTAAGAGATATTTTTAACCCTTTGCAAATGAGAAACGAATGCGAAAGTATTTTAAATGCCCTGATCCTCTATTATCTACATAATACATTTGTAATTTCGATGTTGCTAATAAGATTTTGATGATACCAAATCGTTTGAAGCAAAAAAAAATTCACTTACAACACAATTAAAAACACTTTTTATTTTGCTCAATTGTACGTATATAATTGAAATTACATTACACTCTGCTACCGCAAGACGTTGTAATTACTACGAGATCAAGGGTAGATATGATCCGTGAAAAATTGTTATTGGAGTTGCGTACTTCTGTTATGATTGTTACCTTGAACACAACGAATCTCCGCTTATTATCTATATATAACGTGAATGCATTATTTAAAACGTATTAACAACGAGAAAAATAAATCTTCCATCAACTATATAAAATATCAAATATATAATCGGCAAAATATCATCAAAGGTACTACTTCGCAGTTTAATCATGCGTAACGTATATACATATACCTCCCTTCGCATTAAATCCTATAAACATTCAGCAGTGGTCATTCGAAATGACCGTAAGCTATTAATAATCCATCTTGTAATACATTACCAGGTTTCCTCCACCCTATTAATAATTTTCATTACCACAACGCGGCCTACTGTATTTCAAGATACCAATTAACCATACCTCTAATCCCCTCGCGATATGCGCGACACCTCGCAGCTTGGCACTTCACGCGAATACTTATGCAAATGCTTCGGCGCCTCTTGCTCGTTCTCTACCATACACAGACGTGTAGTAATTTACGTATACAGAAACCTCCTCTTGTGAAAAGTCCCTTTTGATTGCCTATCGGCATTCCTTCCTTTCTCCTCGATATATACCAAACTCGTGTGTCGCAACGACGACGTAAGTTCCTTCTATTCACGTTCTCAACTGTATGTATACGTATATATATACAGCCTCTCGTATAATTATCATTCGCCCCCGCGTAAAAATGATGACGACGATGGCGGTGGCGGCGGCAGCCTGTGTACAGGCGGCGTCTGACGAACGGGCCGCCACGACGCGAATGCAAATGTGCCGTGAGGATATCAATGCGCCACTGGACGAAGAAAGGAAGAATAGAAAGCAAGAGGGAAAAGAGGAGGATATGCATTATGACTCACGCGTCGGCTTCGAAGTCTTCCGGTAGGACGCTGCGACGTACAATCGTGCGGTTCATGCCCGTGTATTTGGGCGATGGCTCGTGGACGACGACCTCGGAGATACCGCATTTCACTGGGAACGTGTGCTTCGTCGAGTCTGCTTCCTCGACGATTACACGGTGGTAGTAGACGATCTGGCCCTGTGGGTCAAAATTAGAAGTTGTATAGTATGGGTTCAGTGCGGTCGATGTGTATAACGGAGGTTATAGGCGATTGTGTACTCGTGTGTATAATGAGATACATGAATTGATCGAACGGTACCGGATGCCTTTTGAATTTTAACAGTCATCTATGGTGGATATAAAACAATGAATATGTCTATTCAGTGAAATCGATAACTGTAGTGAATGAGAAGATGCCTTGGGTGTATTGTTAATCCAATATTTTTGGTTGATTTTTAAACAAAAATTATAATATATTTAAATTTATGCCTGTAAAAATTATCGAACTTTTATTTTCATTTTTCGGATATTATTCAATAATTATAGTATTGCGGTGCTATTATCATCATCATCAACAGTTTTATTCGTACCATCTAGGCACGTTTAGATATAGTTACGGTAAATTATTAAGTCATTTGCGGAGTGCAGTGAATTTAAAAATCGTACAATAACACATGGTAATGCGCGAAATAAGAGTAGTTAAACATTAATGATGGCGTTTAAAACGTCACTGTCAAGATAGAAGAGGCGGTAGACCTTGTATTCGTATTTAAAGTTGATTGCGCTCTTTATGTTAAACTTTTCTATGCTTCATATCTTTGTATGATTTCATCTAATCAATATTTATTTATATAGAAACATTATTTATTAGTGAAGTTGAACTAAAAATTGTTGAACTACGAATATTGTAACATAAAAACATAAAAGAATTTATAGAAAATGTATTTATGTAATTCAATAGGATGTATCATCATTAAATTATTTCATTTATCCATGATAATAATCATTATTTTTTTCTTTCTATACATTTTTATATAAGAATAACTTCGACAAAAAAATCATTTACAACAAAACAAGATGAAAAATAAATTATAAATAATCGACTTAATGCAGAGTAAAAGAATGTTCCCATCTTCGGAAAATCTCTCTTTCACCAGAAAGGTTACCACGTTCATTTAACCCTGCGCTCTTTTCACCCATTCAACGCATCCGCACAGCAACCTGTATGCATCCAAAGGAATCCAGCGTAAACGCCGATGCCTTTCACACGTACTATACATACACGTATGTATATATATATAGATATAATATTGATAAACGCTCGAAGGCGCGAATAGTGCCTCAGGGTTGTGCATATATACTCACCGTGAGCTTATTGGCGATCCTCATGACCCCGCATCGTGATATTTCCTTTTCCAATATCGACAGCCGGAACGTCGCGATGCCGTCGTTGAGTTTTGGCTTGCACGCCTCGTCTGCAAAATGGAAAAGTCAGCATGAGAGGAAGAGAGGGAAAGAGAGAGAGAGAGAGAGAGAGAAAGAGATTTTATTTATGACGCGTCGTTGACGACGACACGCCGATCTATGGCCAACTAACGAGAGGCCGTGAGGTGGGGGAGGGAGGTTTTAATTGAAAGCTGCGCGACGGCTCACGAGGAGACCGTTACGCGTCGCACGGACTGATGCTTCATTACTCAAAGATTGGGAGTTTAATTATTTCGTTCGACTAATGGGCTTTTTTACGAGGGGGTAGCCTGGGAAAGCGGCGACGCGAGCTCACTCACACAGGTGAGATCGTTGAGTTACTGCGGTTTCTAAGTCGTTTCGTTTGTGGTTCTATATAGAGAAGGCTTCGCTTCGTTTGCGTCTCTTGGCAACTTTATGCAAATGTCGTATTAGCTGCTTATGATCTTAATAACAAACGTTTATAATATACGGTTTTAGGACGTATATATGATTGAAATGATGTTTGTACATATGATTGACATTTTAATTACAAGTAGATAAAATTTTAAAAATACATTTCATTATACACAGACGAAAGTTCTATACTATTGACAGTAGAACTGTTGTAACTGTTAACTTAGCAAAAGATTCAATTTGTAAACAAATATAACGGTTACTTGATGGACAGCACCCCGTCTCGGTGCCGTTGGGAAATAATATTTTATGGGTCATAAAGGCGTAGTATTTTCAAGTAATGCACAATTGAAAATAATAAATTTCTCTCTAGAATGAATTTAGAAATAATTAAAACGGATTCTTCTGGAATTTTCTCGAGTATTATTGAAAATGTCTAATTTTACAGTTTTTTTTCAGCATGATGATTTTCTACACTATTAATTTTGCATAGCTAAGTGGAGAAGAAAATGAAATAAAAAGCATTAATTAATATTACTGATTGTGCATATACAAGCATAATAGTGAGTTGTGGTATGGGAATATTTTATTGAGAGGGAAGTTACACGAGACGCTAATAACAATAAATACATACTAAACATGCCTAATATTTTACTTTATTTCTAGTGATTGGATTGATGCATAAAAATGACGGTAATAAAATTTGCATAGTTAACATTTTTAAATGTTAAGACAAATATTTTTATTATAATAACTACATGATATTAGTGATTGGAAATCGTGTAGTATTCAAGAAATATAAATTTATGGA
The DNA here is from genome assembly GCA_036873485.1 of Torymus texanus. Classification (NCBI taxonomy): domain Eukaryota; kingdom Metazoa; phylum Arthropoda; class Insecta; order Hymenoptera; family Torymidae; genus Torymus; species Torymus texanus. Next base: position 855,631 of record JAYJLV010000022.1, on the reverse strand, counting down.
CCGACCATTTAATACAATCTTATATTGATCTCATAATTATTATACATTGTAAAATCATTTTTAATAATGGATTTAAATTTATAATACTCGTTAAAATAGTTGAAACTTTTCAATAGCTTACTAAGAGAAACATTTATGTTCTATTATAATTAAGTTTTCGATATAAAATAGCTATGAGTAAGTTTATTGACAATAACATTAAGACATCGTACAAAAATTGATTTCCGCTTTAAAATACTACACTCCTAGTGAAACTAACTTTATAGCGTTCACGTACATTTATTTATAGAAGGATTATAAACACGAAAAGCATCCGACGAAGGATGAAAAAAAAACAAAACAACGACATTATAAATAATTCGCCCGTAACAAAACCAGCCCGCACGAAGCCGCTTTTACAAGCCACATCCTGCGACAAAAAGGCCAAAATCGGCCGTAATCCAGAAACCTTGTATATACGCCAGTTAATCGCGCGGCGTTTTATTAATTATACATTCAAGCTCCTGGAAAAGCGTTTAAAGTCCCATAACCGAGCCGATAAATAATTTACCCCCCTCATTAAGAAGTCCGCGAGAAAATCAATAGCTTCTTGCCCGACTCACCTTAACTCGCACTACGCGCCCCTATAATCTCTCTAAATCACCGAACCTCGTGCACGCAAACTCGTTCGTGCAAACGAGCACGAACCTTTCCTCCTCCTTCGACGATTTTTACGTTCCTCTCGGCCCTTTTCTCGCGCCCTACAAGCAAACCGTCATACCACGAGCAAAAACCCTCGGCAGTACACTCATCGCTCGAGCCCTCTATATATATATTTTTCTGACGACCCCGCGCACTATGCTGCTATGGGAATGCAGCACGCGCGCGAGACTCCTTGACTTTTTGCGCCCGGGGAATCCCCCTGTTCATTCTCCTCTCTCCTTGCACGAGCTCTCGGACCGCCATAAAATTTGTCTAATAAGAATTATTGCTAGTTAAAGCGCAGCGTAAAACTCGACTTTATGGAGCTGTAATATTTTCGCCGTGACCTCGCTCGCGCTGAACCCACTTTTCGGACTTTTTTTTCGAGTACGAGAGAGAGAGAGAGAGCGAAGTACAAAAGACCCGCGCGCTCGTGCGCGAGAACGGATTAACGTTGGGATGCGAGAAAAATAGGCGGGTACTGTTAGGTTAATTGTCACGAGTAGAAGAGAGAGAGAGAGAGAGAGAGAGAGAGAGAGAGGCGAGGGAGAGGCGATAAAAGTGTCCGGTGAGCAACGGAAAAAAATCGTCGCGCGCAATTAATATTTAGGATGAGAGAGAGAGAGAGAGAGAGGCAAGGTGTGATTCATGTTTAACAGTAGTTTTACGTGCCGTATTGGCCCCCGGCTATATCGAGGCGCTTTGTGAGCGAGGCTTCGCAACTAAAGATTAATGAGACGGAGACAATGTCCATGTTATGGTGTTGTTTTGAAAAAAAAATGTCTAAGATGATCTTTTAATGGGACAAAGGTTGCTATAAAAGTCTGAGTGAAGCTTTTACGTTTGACGTGGTTTTTGAGAATATTAAAGCCGCGTCTGGTATGCAAAAGTAAAGTTTTTATACTTAAAATTATTTATCAACTTGTACCTTTTATTGCGCTCATTTAGGTATAAATAAAAGATTTTCAGTAACAGAGGCTTGAAATGGTAGGAAATGCAAAAAGTGACTTAACCTTGGAAGAGTAAATATAGCAGTAGTAAAGGTATAAAAGTTTAAAGCTTAATTTTACTTCGGGAAATCAAACTCTTTTACGGCAAAGAATACTAGCAAACATTGTAACTAAGGTTATTACACGCAATGTTAATCTACCTTTACTGGCAACTTTACTGATATTGTACTTTTATCTTTAAACGACTTTTTATTTTTCATTAAACTTCCTTAACATTTAATAGGATAATACTTTAATGAAGTAATTTCAAGTATTTCTATATTTCTTTACCAACATTTATAGATAACATTTTCAGATATATTTTTAAATAAACTTTTTCTAAACAATAATATAACATTTGTAATTACACCGGTTCACTACTGTACCACCTTACAAAAGCCGCGCTTGTTCCCCTCTACAAAAACACCGCGAGGACGCCTTTAATTAACCAAAATTAAAGTAAATCTCTTTAAGAGACCCGAGGACAAAAGAAACGCATTGAAGATTGCCATCCTCTTCCCCCTTCTCTCTCTCTCTCCCATACACACACACACACACAAACAACCGTGAAAGTCCTCTTCCTCGCCCACAGCCGCGCGGCGAACTACAAGAAAAGGTCACATCCACTGCGATATTTATCTGCAACTGCTCGCGCGACCCTCCTCCGCCTTTTTTACCCAACTTGTCCCCCCTGTTGCGCACAAGAAACGCCGGCGCAAAGCGACTTTAGATGAGCTGCTGCTTGCCGCACGCGTGAGCGCGACGATTATATGTGGGGCCGCGTGCAATTATCGGATTCAATGAGCGCTGCTTCAGCTTCAGTTGCTGCTGCTGTTGCTGCGAGTCCATAGAGCAATTAATAGCAGGACGCACGCGTTTGCGCGTGTGTGCGTGCGTGAGGTAGCAGTATAGTATAGGAGAAGAAGAAGAAACGAAAGGGAGATGGGGGAAGGAGGAGGAAAGATGCCGTCTTTGAAAGCGAAAAGCGTTCTCTCTTTCGCTCGTCGTAGGACGACGACGAGAAGAGAGACAGAGAGAGAGAGAGAGAGCAGAGGCCGCCGCATTATGTCTTTGTTATATGCTCATTAGACCAGCTGCTAACTGTGAGCGTGCGGGCGAACCGAGTGACGCCCTCATTGTCGCTACCTTGCCATTTTAGTTTGAGTGATTTTCAATGGTGTAAGATTGAATTTTATCTTTTTTCATCGGCTGCCTCGGTGCCTTTGTAGCATTGTGTTAAGGAGTTCGATTTTTTATTTCATTAGAAATGTTTAATGTACGCGTATAAGAGTGTACATACGCGCGTTTGTTATATATTGACGTTAATTGTACACGGATATTAGTTTTCTCAAGTTTCTTTGCAATATTTTACAATGGATTTCGTAACAGGTAGCTACGATGTTATAACTATACGATTATTAATGTCGATTTGAACTACCGAGAATAGATTTTTTCTGTACTTTCAATTCATACGAAACGATTAATTAAGTGTAGATTTTTTTTTTCAGTGCTTATTCGAAATTTTATTCACGCATCCATGTTCCTTGTAATAACTCGAATTTGCTTTATTGACATCTGCTAACGACTTTTAAATTACCTTACCACTCATGCCTGTTAATCGTTTCGTTTTTATTTCTCCCTAATAATTGGTAACCTTCTTACGTCTATCCGCCAATGTACACAAGCGCCCGAATCAATTAATTCAATTATCTCGGTATAAAAACTGATTTCCCGCGTCAAATTAACCCTTCAGGGTGAGTTTTTACTATGGAATTCATTAAAATACAGATTAAATTAAAAGTTTGACTGACGCAGATCGAGATTAATGACTCACACGCGCGTTCCGCATATAATTTAAAATAAACAGCAATCAAATAATAATATACACGTGAGCAAATTATACCGCCTTCTTTCCAACTCCAAATATTATAAATTACAAAACCCGACTATATGGCAACGACAATAAATATTCATAGGAAACACATCAAACAATCGCGTTGCAGATCTCTCGGTGTAGAACTTACTCGGCAATCTCGCGTATTTGTTCCTTCGGACCGTTTATGCAAACATTGGCGTGCGTGAAAAATGGCTGGATTATGCACCGCTCTCGACAACTCGAATCCAAAGTGAACGCGTGCGCGTATACGCAAAGCGAAAAAGCAGAGCAAAGCACTGACGCTGCTGTGCGGCGCTTTAAGACAGAGAGAACGCAGCAACAGCAGAAGCAGCTGCTGCTGCTGCACTGTGAAATGTATTACCTGGATAATTCTTCAGCTGGTCGAGGTAGATCAGGGCCTGCGGTGTGGTCCTGACGATGTCGACCTCCATCGTCTTCTCGGAGCATCGCACTTTGCTTTGCACTGAAACAAAAAGAGAGAAGAGTGAGTGAGTGAGTGAGGGAGCGGACGAGTGAGTTGTATATATGTATGTGTATCCAAGCAGATATATATATGTAGGTGCATACACACACACACATATTGCATGCGAAGGCGCGGGACGATTTATCGGCGCGAGGGGCGAGGGATGACTCCGATACTTCGAGTTTATGGTCTCGATGTGGGGGATTCATTCGAGGCGGGGACGACGACTGAACGGTGATGTTCTATACGCGCTTTGAATGCGCGAGTCTTTTTTATTCTTTTTTTTTTCTTTTACTCCATTTGTTTTATACTTTATAGGTACTCTTTTTTAAGTGAAAGAGGGAATGAGATGATTTTGCATGAAAATTTACTATAAATACGAATATCTAGAAAATTATGTTATGACAATGTTGGGTTTTGTAATATTTAATGGTTTCCATACATTTGAGTGTCTAAATATTCGATTTTGAAACCGGTACAAATTGATTGCAAAATTTCTATATGATATATGTATATCTCAAACTAAAACTTACGTTCTACCCACATGTATCAGCGTTAAAATCCAAGTAAACATATAAACCAACATCACCTCGCAAAACCAACAATTATTTTTCCAACAGTTATATAAACTTTACGACCCACATACATGCGCGTTTAACTTGAAAACGCCAGGACAAGTATACTCTAGCCATAAGCCAAAGGTAAGCATCACGAGTGCACGGAGCGAAGGTGAAACCGTAGTGCACTAGTCCGAAAGAGAGGGAGAGAGAGACCTAGCACGCGTGGATGAGTCGAGTAGTGCTCGAGACAAGAGTATATATATATGAGTATAAAGACGAGAAAGAAAAAAAAACACACACATACACAGACATAGCGTCCGCGACGGGTGGAAGACGAGAGGAAGGAGCGAAGGCGAACGAGCTGCTCACTCTCTCTCTGTACCTTGCACACGTATAAAGCTCTTGCCGGATATAAACTCGTAAACGCCATAGCGGCCTTGAGCCACGTTCACTTGTGCGCTCGTCGTTGTGTCTGTATATATATATGTACGTGAACGCAGGCTGCGTGAAATACTGTTGCTTTTCGCCGCGCGGAAAGGAGCGACATTAACGACGACGCTCGGCCTCGCCGGCGTGAACACAATGTTAAGCACGTGTTCGGATATGCCTATTATTTTTTTTCTTCTCCTCTGCTATATCTTCGCCAAGTGGATCATTGTTATATAGTTGAGCTTAAAGGGGAGCTGCGCGTCGTTGCGGCTGTTTATTGCCGAAGTGAATTGTGTATGTGTAGGAGGAGGAGGAGGAGGAGGGTGAGGGAAGTACTAGAGATTGTGGGTGAGTTGCTGAGTGAAGGTATGGATTAGAATGTGGTTTCTGAGGATTAATTGTGTTCTAGAATTATGAGGTATAGTTAAGACGTTCGAGTATCGTATCGGCTTTAGTTGCGCAAATTTTTCGATAAAAATTGTACGTTCATTTGAGTGACAGGTGAAAGGGGGTTACCAGGGTTTCAGTTAAATTTGCTTAAAAATCAAGGGAAATGCTGTTTAACGTATATGACTCGTCATATACATAGAATGGCAAGTAAATTTTATTACTTGGGAATTTACGATGACAAATGGTTAATTAGCCTTGACTGAAAGAGGTCATTGTTATTTATATTTCTATGCATAATTATTTCTTTGCAACTTTGGCATATTTTTCAGAAATAATGCAATGTAAAAATGATCAAAACTTAAGATAAACCATTAAAGCTTCTTAGATCGACCCAAAATGTAAATTGAATTATCCCCCTGTCTCTTACGAGATATCTGCATTATTTTACAGCTGTCGAAGATGACAGTGAAATATGCGATTGAATTTCGATAGTCATATGATCGATGAATTTCAAAATATACGTCATTCACAAAGAATTATCGGCCATACCAGCGAAAGATTAATTTTTGCAATAAATCAATTTTGCAAAACCGTTATCACCTAACCCCGCGTAACTATATCTATATGTATATCAATCACCATTCCCTATAGCGTATCGTGAAATAAGCCAGCGCTTAATCTCAGAAAAGCACGTATCTCGCGTAAGTATAAAGGATATATAAAATTAGAATATCACTGTGCATACGCTCGTGCGAGTAGCATATCGATTGTAATAAATGACGAAGCGCGTCGACGTACAAATTCCAGTAGTATAACAGAAGCACGCGCGTGCGCGCGTACATCGCTTTATCATTGTCTCTCTATCTCTCTTACACACATCACGCGTATACCGCAACAAAAAAGAAACGATCGACTATCGTCTGTGCAACTCACGACGACGACGACAACAACATTGAAATATCAAGCTAATCGTACTCTCTCGCGTAGAGGTCCACCATTACGAGTCATGCCGTGCGCTATATGTCCGATGCGTATATATACACCTGTGTATGTGAGCGTGATTTCTTCGAATGAAAGGCTACACCCGAGAGAGAAAGACACCAGGGAGATTTATTGCTCGCTGAATTTCAGATTTTATTATCGGATCGCGTCTCGCAGAGAAAGAGAGAAAGAGTGAGTGTATGAGCAAACATATATATATAAAGGTATACGCCCTGCGAACAAGACCGACGACAATGTCGCGTGCGTGCTTGCGCGCGTAGCAAATGGCTCCCCGACGTGGAAGCGCACGCATGTGCCTTAATTGCGTCCTGCGCGATGCGAGAGAGAGAGAGAGAGAGTATAGTGGCTATATACACCCTGGGTATACATGTATACACGTGCTGTGTGGAGAAGAAGAGGCGTTTTATGCGATGCCTCGTCGACTATACGTATTCTCTCTTGTTGGGCGTGCAAGTATATAACGCGCACCCGGGGAGAAAGAGATGACTTCTTCTGTGTGCGGGGTCGTATTGAGAAATGGCCAATGTTCTTTTCGTATATGTGTGTATGTGTATATATACGAGCAGAAGAGATGTGTTTTTCAAGCACTTTTTCACCCCGTTTTACTGCCGCGCTTCTTTTGAACTGCAAGTTTTTCCCTGATTCTTTTTTTTCCTTGTGTTCACGTGTACGAATATGGGTTTATAGCTACGTGAACGGAAAACCGAGGCAATTGCGAGTGCAAATTATAGAGTCTGTTGGGAACATAAACACCTAAAACCTGTAATTGCTTGCAGCTACAGAAGACGAACTGCAAATTGTAGCGTAAATAGTCGTGTTGAGGTTCTATAGAGTAAGCATGAGGGCTATTTTGGAATTACTTGTTTGTAAATCTTATATATTTGATCCGTGAAAATGGGTAGTTTATAAATATTGAAGTATTCGCGAGCAACTTGAATTAATACTTGATTTATTCCGAAATTCAAAAGAAATACGAATAATTATATATATTTTATGATATTTTTTAGTGTATAATACAGAAAAAACTATCATTACTGTAGTATATTATTATTATGGATAACAGTGTTGAGTATCATTGAAATTGATTTATAAGAGAATAGTGACTGATATGCGTATACAATATTATATCCTTACCATGGCAGAATTGCCTGGAGCACTGCCGTATTGTGTATCTGTGAATACAGTAATTTGTATGCGAAGAGGCTAAAATTGAGGTTTGCACAACTTAATGTAGTCATTTTTACTTGGATTTATTTCAATCTATCTTATAAATTTATTTTATATTTATTGCTATAATAATTTAATTATTATTATATAATTTATAAATAAAATTTCTTCCTTTTTTATGTCACATTTATGAAATGGTGCATACAATGTTCAAAGAAAAACAAAAAATAACCAACATTTCCTATTTTGCACATTTAAGTATAAATTTAGCTATTACAGTAAATTGATCTTTTTAGAATTCTTAGTCTGTATATAACGGGCATTACTGTACTACAACAAAGATCGCTTTGTGAGAACTTATTTTACGAGGGTACGCTGAGTTGTTTTTAGCTCTTAGGCGTAATCTTTGAGCTTTTAGCATTATTTCTCAAAGAAACATATAAGTGTTTGGTAATGGTGAGAATGTTGATAACTCGGCCTTTCCCAAACGGTCCATAATTTCTTGCTTATTAATATTTCAAATAAAGGTTTATTATACAATAAGTAAAAGCATATAAAACATAGCCATATTAAGATTTGTTCAAGAACCGACGTCTGACAACCACAAAACCGTTATTATCATGACGTCAACGATCAACGTATACCTATACGAATATATCTGAAAAAAAAAAAATGTTCAAACTATAAACGGAATAAGAAAAATTATCATAATACCACATCAATCTTCTGGGCAGTTTTTATCACCGAGGAATTTGAAAAAAATCTTAATGCGGTTATAAAAGCACTTCGAAGCCGCGCGGTATAATCACGCGAAATGCTATACACATTGTTCAATATTAATAAGCATATAACGTTCCATACTCGCTCTTTCTCTCTCTCCTCTGCACGCGCGGACGCGCGCTTTATACACTCGCATAACAATCGCCGACCAACGTATATATACGGCCGTAAATCAAAAAAGCTCTCGAGCGCGCGCGCGCACCTCTCATTCCACAATTTTCTTTCTATTTTTCTTCTTTTTAATTCCTCGTTCCAATCTTCAGCGCTATATATATATACACCCTCGCGATCCATGCGCGACCACCACGCGAGACTTGTATATATATATATTCCTCGATTCGCCAAGATACGCACCACGCGATGACCATATCGCACCTATAGCTCTATACGCTTCGTATATATATACCATGTATGTATATATCTTTTCACCTTTGCCGATGCCGAAGATCGCATACGCGTATATATACGTGATTTTTTTTTCTTCGCGCCCGCTATGTGTTTTGTTTTGCTTCCTCGATGAGGGATAACGTTTTGTGCGCCAGGCCTCGTAAATTTCATACTGGGGAGTATGTGTAAGAAGAGAGAAGAGGAGGGATGAAAAAAGATGTAGGCGTCGATGAAGAGATTCCGCTGGGGTGGATATTTTTGCGAAAATTTTAAGAGGCGCGCGTTATCGGTGAAATCGATCTTTTTGTCTTCGAGCTTTAAACGTATTCCGTGGGAATATGCCTGATTTTTCTGGTTTTGAGTGTATACGCGTATATATACACGTAATTGAATGCCGTTGGTTTTTCTGTTTTAATTGATTCGATAACTAATAGGTTGTTTAATTCTGCTACTCTAAGATATTAATAAAATTTTATATGGTAATTTAATTACTTGATTTTTATTGTTGCCTACAATTATCGGTTTTACCTTCCATACAAGTAAATATATTAAATTATTTAATTACTAGATTTTTAGTGTTAAATACAACTATTGATTTGTGAGTCAAAGTAAACATATGCAATTACTTAAGATATTTTCTTTCAAAAAGTATAACCATATACACGCATAATTCCACTCGATAATGATCAGTTTGAACAACGTAATTATCTTCGTTATTTACATCTTTACAGCACACAACCATCTTATATATATAGGTATTTCTACAGTAGAAAACATGAGAATAAAGAAAAAAAGTGTTTCCTGTGTAAGATAAAAAAAACACTTTAAATTGCGGTTAAGCAGCAGCAGAAGCAACCCCAAGAATCCTCGTTGAAAGTGTTAGCCTTATCTGCTCGCAGTGGAAAAAGTCAAACACGCACAGACACCGATCCAACCCCGTAAAGATTATTTTAACGATACCCTCGCGATATAACCCACAATGTTATATATAAAGAAAAAAATGGCGACAAAAGAAATGCTTTCTTCCAACCACATATGTTTATATATATATAGTTACCGGATCCACGAGACGAGAATGTCCGTTAGAGCTCAGAGCTCACCGACAAAATAACGCGACCGCTTATCGCTAATCAATTCATGGGCCGATTACAGCAAAAACACGCCACTTTGTTTGCTCGCACGCACGGGTCTGTATACGGAACCGGTAGCTCGAGCATTGAGGTTCTTATACGCGTCGATGTGTATATATATATATATATATACATAAGAACAGCCATAGCACATCAAACAACTATATATATATATATGCGCGTACGAAAGAGGCGATTTTTTCAATTTTATCTGTTCATAGGTACTCTCCGCATGCGGTGAGATAATGAACACGTTATACACTCGCGAGCTGTGCGCGTGTACACGGTGCTGGAGCGTAACAATAAAATTGAGTAATTTCGCTCGGATCAGACGAGAAGGGGAATGAAGGTAGGTAGATAGGTACACGAGAAAACGCGTGTCCCACGCGATATTAACGGTCTTTACCGCGGTGAGAATGGGGCTGTGACTGCGGTCTTTCTCTCTCTTTCTCTCTCTCTCTCTTGCTCCTTTATCGCTGAGCGCAAATTGTGCATACCACGGAGCCACGATTGCGGCGGGATAAATTATTCACGCGACTGCAGCCACCTAAATCACGCTCAAAACAAAGCCGCGCGCGGTAACGTAACTCCGCGCGCGTTTACGAAAGATAGGGAGAGAGAGAGAGAAGAAGGAGAAAGAGAAGATAAAGGTCTCGACCTTCCGACGATGATAGCGATATCCTCGGATGCCATCAGCGGCAGTCGGTATACAAAGCAAATGT